>SJRY01000183.1:0-158364 GCA_011319805.1 Macrocybe gigantea
AGGGTATAGTAATATCATTAGAGATGATAGATATAATTATAACATTTGTTTTCTTGAAATGGTGATCGCGGATCTAGTCAGTACTATTAATCAATACTGTAAAAGAGCAACGAGTAGACGCTCTTCAATCTAAAGATTAATATATTAGATTGTAAGGTATACTCTAATCGCCGGGAAATCCGGTTCTAAGGTAAAAAATTTTACATAAATATATAAATTTTTTTTTTATTCATTTATTTTTTTTTAAAATAGTAATCCTTTGAGCTTATAAATAATTATAATATAAAATATTTAATCTGTTTTTTATAGGTGAATAAATTGAAATATACTACTAACGCAAATAAATTTAACCCTCATTTTGTAACAGGATTTGTGATGCTGAATCTTGTTTTTCTTTAAATTATTAAAAACCCCTTATTCAAACTAGGTTGAAAAATAAGTTTAGTTTTGTATTCATTTACATAGTAAAGATATAGATATTTTATTTTATTCAGAGATTTTTCGGTGTAGGTAATGTCACTTTACATGGGAATTCTGTTATGTTTCAAGTGACTAAATTAGAAGATTTAGTGTTTATTAGTGAACATTTTAAATTTTATCCACTTAAGACACAAAATATGCTGATTTTTTATTTTTTATAAAAAGTTTTGATATTATAAATAATAAAAAAACATTTTACTATTGAAGGTTTACATGAACTTATTAGTATTAGAGCTTCTTTAAATAAAGGTTTACCTGAAAGATTAAAATTGGCTTTTCCAAATATTACACACCAATAATAGGCCAGAAATACTTAAATTATCTATGGATCCTAATAACTCAAATATTAAACAATGGGTTGCTGGTTTTGTATCAGGAGAGGGTTGTTTTTTTATTCACACAAGTAAATCTAAAACTCATAAATTAGGGATTAGCATAGCTTTAAACTTTTTATAGTTCAAATATTAGAGATTCTTATTTATTAGAAAATTTTACACAAATTTTTGGTTGTGGTTCTGTTTATATTGTTGACAAATCAGGAATAGTTAGATTTTCTGTAAGAAATTTGTCAGATATAACTGAAAAAATTATACCTTTTTTTGAAGAATATAATATACAAGGAATTAAAGCTAAAGATTTTAATGAATTTAAGAAGCTTGTATTTTAATGAAATATAAATTACATCTAACAAAGAAGGGTTAGAAAAAATACTCTGATTAAATCAAGAATGAATTTAAATAGAGAGTAGTATATAATTACTATGTCATAAGAATTTTATTTGAATTTTCTATATTTTTATAAAAACTAGAAAATATAAAAATATTAAATTGTTTAGACGTTATGGATTTTAATAGCTTTAGATTAAAGTTTCCACATATTATACAAAATGTATAATAGAAGTGGTTGAAATTACCATTATTTGTATGGGCTATATTTGTTACTGCTATATTATTATTATTATCATTACCTGTATTAGCCGGTAAATATATAGTGCCGGCTTTAAATTCGGCTATATGCTGGAAACCGTTACCCTTATTAAGGAAACATTATCAGCAGGAAACCTTTTCGATTTGAATCTTAGGGGATCCTCAGAGACTATACGCCGGAATTTATCTTTTGTAATTTATTACCCTTTTTTCAAGTAAAAACAAATAAAATTAAAAATTATAACAATTTATCTGAATTACATTTTAGTTCTTATTTAACCGGTTTAATAGAAGGATGTGGTACTATAATAGTCCCAAAAACTGAACTCTCCTTTAAAGGTAAAATTAATTATCCTTCAATCCAAATTGTTTTTCCTTTAAAAGATTTGCCCTTAGCTTTAATGATTCAAAAAGAATTAAAAAATGGTTCACTTTCTAGAAAAAAGGATTAAATGCTTATATTTTAACACTAAATAATTATGAAGGATTATTATTAACAACTTCATTAATTAATGGTAATATGAGAACTCCTAAAATTTATGCTTTATATAATTTAATTGACTGGTTAAATTTAAAATTTAAAGAAATTAATCTTTCTAAAAAACCTTTAAACGAGAGTCCATTAGAGTGTAATGCATGGTTATCTGGTTTTATTGAGGCTCTAGGTAATTTTTATGTAAAAACTAAAATTAATAAAACTACCCCCAAATTAAAATGTCATTTTGAACTAATAAAAATACAAAAAGATCATAATGGCTGAAGTAATTTAGATTTTATACAAATTATCGCTAATTTATTACTTTCTTCAGTGAAAGCTATTAGAGTGGATAAACCTAATCCTCAATATAGAGTTAAAACAACTAGTTTAAATGGAAATTTAAGTTTAGAAAAATATTTAAATAATTTTCCTTTATTTGGTATTAAATATTTAGATTATAAAGATTGAATTAAAGTTTTAGATATCTTTAATTCTGGTCAATGTAAATATAAACATAATATTGAAAAAGTTAATTTTATTAAATCTTTTATGTTTGATAAAAGAACTGTGTTTACTTGGGATCATCTAAATAAATTTTACAAATTAGATAAATAAGATATAGTCCGACCTACCTTGAGAAAGGTAGAGTCTCTACCTAGAAGTAAATTTAAATTATTATCTCTAATAGTAATAGGAATATTGCTTCTTGAGACCTTTCTTTTTAAAGTAGTAGTACATATTATTAATATTCTTAATTTATATTTTTATAATATATATAATTTAAAAGATTAGTAGTCATAAGGCTTTGCCTTGTAGAGCAACAATAATTTATTTTAATATAATATTATTAATATTAGTTATAATAAATATATATTGACTTTAACTTCATTTATATTAATTAACTCTCCTTTAATATGGTTAATTAAAATTTCAAATATATTATTCAAACCTTTTATTATAGGATCTCTATTTTATATAATGTACATATTTAGATTTAAAATTAAAGTAGACATTATAGAAATTTTATTAACTTTAGCTTTATTATACCAATTAGGTATAATAATCGAAATTATTATAAATAGTTTTCTCATTGAAGTTAATCATTTAGATTATGCATTGAATATGTCAGATAATAGTAATAATCTAATTGATAATATAACTCGAAATAGAGAAAATCCTGATTATGCCAGAATGATAAGATATCTTTCTACTAATGTAGCAGCTTTGGCTTCTAAAAGACCTCTGACTCGAGCTGTAGGATTAGCAATAGCAAATGCTGGAAACATAATAGAAGAGGTAATATCTAATGAAGAAAGAGCTAATTATTGGATAGATCAATATAATTTCTCTCTTAGAACTGGCAGACTTAGAGGAGGACAAGATGGAACAGGTCCTTTTGAAAGAGGAACTAATCCGTGTGAAAAATCTGATTCTGAGAGTTCAAATAATTATCAAAATTTTATAGATAATTTTGATTTTATTAAGGATTTGTTATCACCTGTAGACCATTCAATTCCATTGAATACTTTAATAAATGTTCATTTTATTGTGATTCTTGGAATATTTGTATTGGTTATTTCTATAATTATAATATTTATCTATTTTTGTTTAAATTTACTAATTATATTAAATAAAGATTACTTTTTAAATAAAGTTAAAAATAAATATGTTGTAATGTATGCTAAATATGTAATATTTAGATCAAGAATAGATATTATAGTTCTAAGTATAATTATTTTGTCTGTATTATGTTTTATAGTCTATATTTTACATTATTTAATAGTACATCCTATTATATTAGAATAAATAAAAGGCTATTACAATGTTATTAACGGATAGAAGGGCGACCGTTCGGTTGCATTTTGAAGTATTTTATATTCTGCATATATATGCGATATATGAATCGCTTTCAAGTCATTTAAGCGAATTCCTACTGGCTTACCTTAATAAAAGCACTTTATTGGGGAACCATAGCCTGCCAGTAAAGGTTGGAACTGGATTGGGACAATCCTTGGCCTCCGATCGAGGAAAGGCGTCTCGACAAGAAAAACAGGTTAATTGTGAAGTTGAGATCAGTTCGGGTCCTGTTGACCGATGGCCTATGTCCAAACCGCTTTCGAGCGGTCCACTGCCATGTAAGCCGCAAGCCGTAAGTTTCTGTTACGGAATGCTAATGACCGGGCTTACGACACTTTCAATAAGAAAGAAAAGATCAGAAGACTCTCTTGCCGGGACAGG
The DNA here is from genome assembly GCA_011319805.1 of Macrocybe gigantea. NCBI lineage: Eukaryota > Fungi > Basidiomycota > Agaricomycetes > Agaricales > Callistosporiaceae > Macrocybe > Macrocybe gigantea. The sequence goes on from SJRY01000183.1 coordinate 4,123, forward strand.
GCACCCAAAAAATGCTCAGCCGCAAAATGTGATACCGGTGAACCACAACGAAGTGAAGGTGAAATACCTACATGGCAACAGAGTTGCGCAGACTATTAATACCAGCTGTTACTTGTGGGGCAGAGGCCCCGTAGTACTTTCGAAAGGAAGGGGGCTAAATACTGGATATACGAAAGGTATCCGGTCATACTCTACTAATACTACATCTGAGGCGCCGTCATGGAATGACACTAAGGTTGCTAAAAGATTGCAGTCACTATGGAATGGTAACGCAAAGGACCAAAACTTCATTAACGAAGGGTTATGGAAACTCTTAGACGAAACAGACTTGTGGACCGCAGCTTACGTTAAACTAAGCAGGTCAAAAGGGTCAAACACTGCAAGCTTTGACAGAGCTACTATCGATGGGACAACGTTGGAGAAATTGATTTATCTTAAAGAGGAGCTGATCGGAGGAAAACATCAATTTGGTACAACCAAACGACTATATATTCCTAAGGCTAACGGAAAGCTGAGACCTCTAGGAATACCTCCGTTCAGGGACAGAGTCATTCAAGAAGTTATACGAACTATTCTGGAGGTAATCTATGAACCAATCTTTTCCAACCACTCACATGGCTTTAGACCGGGCCGAAGTTGCCAAACAGCCTTAAGACACGTTAAACAGAAAAGTAACGGTTTCGCGTGGGCAATCGAAGGAGACATTAAAGGATTCTTTGATAATATAGACCACCAAATCCTTCTTAGCCTTCTTAATAAGAAGATAAAAGACCCTAGATTTATAAGCTTGATCTACAAAATGATAAAAACTAAGGTAAAGGAAGAAGGATCAAATGAGACTATTAGCCTGATCGGTTCCCCTCAAGGGGCTATTCTTAGTCCTCTGTTATCGAATATTATGCTACACGAATTCGATAAATTCATGGAGGAATATATTGTTAACTATAACCGAGGAAAAAATAGAAAAATCAATCCCGAATACGACCGAGCATGGAAAAACTTCGGGGTTCACGCCGCACGACGAGTACCTTACTTCAAGTACGACGACCCCTCATATAGAAGAATGCACTACGTTAGATATGCAGATGACTTTATCATAACCATAATTGGGACTAAGAACGAGGCAATTGAAATTAAAAACAAATGTTCCGAGTTCCTTAAGGATCTAAAACTGAATCTGAGCGAGGAAAAAACCTTGATCACTAACCCTCGAGTAGACGCGATTCCTTTCTTAGGCTATCTAATCCAGAAGTCGCCCAAACAAAAATATTCCTACTCAAGAATATACGGCGACAGACTAAAACGGGTATCAGTTATCAGAGGGGGACAAATCTTCCTAAAAGCGGATATTCAAAAAGTGAAGAAAAGACTTTCTGAAAAGGGATTCTGCAAGAAGAACGGGTACCCAATACCAAATTTCGCTTACTTAAACGAAACGCAGTATGGAACAATAATTAAGGTTTCGTACATTTTGAGAGGACTATCATCCTATTACAAACTTGCCCGAAACTATCGAGACTTTATGAGCAGAATCAATTACATCCTTAGATACTCCACCGCCAAGATGTTCGCGGCCAAATACAGAATTTCCTCTATTACTAAGGTTTTTGCCATAGCAGGTAAGGACCTGAAAAAGCCACTAAGCAACAAAGCGACTAAGAAATCCGTAATAGGGCAAAAAGAGGAAAGAATCTATGAGTATCTTGATTCCATAGGAATATCCAAAAAAAGCAAAAAAGATAAATCCCAGACCGCCGTAGGATTGCCGTATACTAAATTCAACGACATACCTAAACCCGATCTAGCTCCTCTTAAGAAGGACTTTGCTCCGACGTTCGCAGAGACAATAAAATCCTCACCCAATGCGGCTCACATCAACCCTCTTAACTCACTTAACTGAAGAATATCCAGAACAATAAAACTCTCTGGAGCTTCTTGTATAGTTTGTGACTCTACTCAAAATATTGAGATGCATCACATTAGAGGGGTTAAGTACTTAAAGGGACTAACAGTGCACTCTGCAATTATGAAAACCCTGAATAGAAATCAAGTCCCACTATGTTCGGAGCACCACAAGATGGCGCACAAAAACGGACTGATGACGCTTCTAAAAACGCATAACCCTTCGGAGAAGTCCGAATCTTAATAATTTACCTCCGTAGTTAATATACGTCGAGTTGGAGAGCTGTATGATGGGCGACTATCTCGTACAGTTCGGAGAAGACTTTAGTAAGTCTACCCCTCGGTAGACCGAACTCTTTATTCTATACTTTAATACAAGCTTTTACGACCCAGCAGGAGGTGGTGATCCTATATTATATCAACATCTTTTCTATTATGAGTCATTAATCCCATGTATTAGACAGAATAAATTTAATTCAAATTGTATATCATATCCCATTAATAGTAAATTTAATTTTTTAGAATTCAATGAAAAATATAAAGAGTTTATTAGTAAAGATATTCCAAATGAAAATTTTCTTACTTGATTAATAGGTTTTACTGAAGGGGATGGTTCATTTATATTATCTAAAAGAGGTGATATAAGTTTTGTAATCACTCAAGATACAAAAGATATTCAAGTTTTAAATATGATTAAACAGAATTTAAAATTTGGTAAAGTGATAAAACAAGGTAAAACTGTGTCTAGATTTATTGTACAAGATAAAATAGGTCTATATTTATTAGCTTTATTATTCAATAAAAATTTAGTCACTATCGACAAAATAAATAGTTATATATTATTTATAAATAAAGTTAATAGTTATAATAGAACAGGTAAAATTAAATTACCACAAATTGAATTAGGAGAATTTGAAGTTCTCCCTACATTACAAGATGCATGGTTATCAGGTTTTACTGATGCTGAAGGATGTTTTAGTGTATCAATTTATAGTAATAGTCAACGTTTTAGCATTATTTTTGATATTGCTCAAAAGGGTATACACGGAAAATATATTTTAGATTTTATACAAAATTTATTTAAAATAGGTAAAGTATATAATCATCATGCAAAAAATAATTACTATTATAGAATTAATGGGTTAAAGGGTACTAATTTAATAATAAAATATTTTGATAGTACACATGGAACCCTTAAAACTAAAAAATTAAAAAGTTATTTATTATGGAAGATATTACATGATAAGTTATTAAATAAGGAGCATTTAGACTTAACTAAAAGATATTCATTGAAAGTTTTATCAAGTAAAGTAAATAATACATGGGATTAACTTGGTGGAAAAAAGGAAAAAGTAGATTTGTAAAAATCGTAAATTTAATAAAGCAGATGTAATCTATACTATTATTAATTTAAAAAACAAACTAACAAATAAAAACAAATAATAAGATTTCTTCAGGTTTTACCTACAAAAGACTTTCTTAAATGAATCTTTTTTCTAATCCTAATGATATGGAATAGACAACTTTTAGGAGAAACTATCCCTAAGTCATTAGCTTTTTTCGACAGAAAAAAGATAAGAGCAACCAGTTATTGAATGCTCTTTATGGTTATATCAGTGAAAACGGTTAAAACTACCCAAAGTCAGACCGTCGGTTGCCTAAATAATCGCTACAGACTGGGTCACTGATGGGTACCTGAAATGGTGCTTGATGTACAGTCGATTCCTTCCATAAATTTATAAATTATTTAAATTAAATAATATAAATAAATTGGCACAAGGTCATTAATTATATCTAATTTTAATTAATAAATAAAACTTAGGTAAAATATGATACATGTATCTTAAATAGGGTGAAATAATTTCAGATATGAAGGAATGGGTTCTTTGGTCATCCAGAAGTCAAATATATAGGCTTCTTAACGTTGCTATATGCTGGAACTACTTCTATAAATAGTTTTAAATACTCCATCTTAAAGAATATAGTAAAAAAGTTAAAACAATGAAGTATATCAGCAGGTAACAATTTTATTAATGTAAACATTGAAACCTCAGAGACTTTACGCAACGAAACTGTAGAAATAACAGAAAATATTAAAACTGTTTCTGTACATGTACCTAAACATTTAAAGCCAATAAGTGATGATCAATTTGGACATTATTTAGCTGGATTAATTGATGGTGAGGGTCAGTTTAGTAGTAAACAACAATTAGTTATTGTATTTCATTATTTAGATGCTTCTTTAGCTTATTACATTAAAAAACGATTAAATTTTGGAAAAGTTAAAAAAGTTACAAATAAAAATGCTTTTATGTTAGTAATAGACTCTAGAAAAGGTTTGGAAAAAGTAATTAATTTAATAAATGGTAAAATTAGAACAGATAATATATTTAATCAAATAAATAATAATATATTAAATCATATTAATTTTGCTGAATTTAGAAAAAATATTAATTTTAAATTAAATTTAGATAATGATTTAATAAATCATTGGTTAGCTGGATTCTCTGATGCTAAAGCTAGTTTTCAAATTAAAGTCATTAATTGTAGTAATAAAGTAGAAATTCGATTAAATTTTCAAATTGATCAAAAAAAAGATAATATTTTAGTCTTAATTAAAGAATTTTTAGGAGGAAATATAGTATATATAAAAAGTCAAGATACTTATTATTATAATTCCACTAGTTTTGGCTCAGCAAAAAATGTTATTAATTATTTTGATTACTTTCATTTATTATCTAGTAAACATATTAATTATTTAAAATGAAGAAAAGCATATTTAATAATTCAAGATAGAGATCATTTAAATAAAGATGGTATTGAAAAAATTATTAAATTAAAAAATACAATGAACAAACTAAATAATACTACAAATACTACAGTTTAAGATAAAGTCCTAACAAGGATGTGAAATTCTTGAGTGTTAATTAGAATAGATTATTAGTAGGTATAGTCATTATTCGATTAATCAAAATTTTGTTATATATTAATTATACCTGGTTTTGGTATAGTTAGTCATATTGTGTCCACATTTTCAGGAAAACCTGTATTCGGTCAAACAATTCCTATGAATGGCCCTTGTAATAATAACTTTTCCCTTTGTTATTATCTCGCAACATACTATATGCAGGAAGGAAAGGCTATTCTGTTTAGTACTAAAGGAAAACGAGAAAGAATTTATTTTATTAGTTTATTCGCTTTAGTAATAATCTATTCAGTACTTTCTAATCCGCAGGTAACCAACGCACAGATGATCTTATACTTTTTTAAAGATCCAAGCATGTTAGTAGGAACCTCAGAGACTGTACGTATGTTTTCTATTTGTCTATCTTCTATAAAAGAATATTCTAAAGGGAATGACGATACAGATTTAAAAGTTCGTCAATGGATTGCTGGTGTCATTGATGGAGATGGTAATTTTTATATTTCTAAAAAAGGATATATTGAACTATCCGTAGTAATGGAACCACGTGATATTGCTTGTCTATATAAAATGAAACAACGATATGGTGGTTCAGTTAAAGCTACTTCACATGCTAAAGCTATACGTTTCCGATTACATCATATGACTGGAATACAACAAGTAATTAGAGATGTAAATGGTCTTATTCAAAATCCTGTTCGATTAGCTCAATTTAAAAAGGTGTGTAATTTATATAATGTAGATTATATACCTTCAATTGAACTTAAATATAATAGTGCTTATCTATCAGGTTTATTTGATACAGATGGAAGCATATATTTCAATAAACAATCAATACAAGTTTTTATCACTGTAACACAAAAAGGTAGAGAATTACTCGATAATTTAGTACCTGTATATGGAGGAACTGTACGATCTTCTAATAAGAGCGCTACTGCTTTCAAATGGACAGTCTATAAAAAAGAGGAAGTTCTTAGTCTAATAAACAACTACTTTCACTGGAACAACTGTGTTTCTGCCAAAAACAAAAAATTTGGTATGGTAAAGCAGTTTTATTTTCTATCTTCAATGGGTGCTGTTAATGCACCGGAGGAGTCAGTGTTGGGACGTAGTTTTGTAAGATTTGTAAAACAGTGGGAAGCAACCAACAATTTAGATAATTAGAAAAAGAGACAGTCCAATATAACCGTAAACATAACTCGGTAATTATTGTATATAGGAATGGTATATGCTATGTTCTCAATTGGAATATTAGGTTTCTTAGTGTGGTCACATCACATGTTCTCAGTAGGATTAGATGTAGATACTCTTGTGTCTACGGTAATGGTAACATTACTTGTGATAATTGGGCTATGTGCTGAAAAATTCTATGTTTTGTTTGGTCCACTCAGATTTAGACTGTTCGGAATAATCCAAACAAATGAACAATCAGCAGGTAACCTTGAAAATTTTGAAGAAGATAAATTAATAAGTAAAGACTGGCATGTTTCAGATCATATAAATAAACATACAAAACCTTATAAAGAAGATCAATTTGGTTATTATTTAGCTGGATTAATTGAAGGTGATGGTTATTTTGGAGATCATAGATTTGAAATTGCTTTTCATAAAGAAGATATTTCATTAGCTTATTACATTAAAAAACAAATTGGTTATGGGTCAGTTTTAAATTTAAAAAATAAAAATTCAGTGAGATATGTACTTAGACACTCAGAAGGTTTAAAACGAGTAATTAATTTAGTTAATGGAAAATTTGTGACAAATCATAAAATTGATCAATTATTAAAACATAAATATGATAAAAAATTTAATATAATTATTTTGCCTCCAGTAAAATTTGATCTTAATTCAAATCATTGGTTAGCTGGATTCTCTGATGCTGATGCTTCTTTTGTTATTTATTTAGCAAAAAGTAAAACTCATAAATCTGGTCTTAGCTTAAGATTAGAATTTAAAATTAAACAAAAATATCCTGAATTACTTAATGTAATTAAAGAATTTTTAGGAGGTAATATTTATTTATTAAAATCTGAAAATATTTATTATTATAATTCCACTAGTTTTGGATCAGCAAAAAATGTTATTAATTATTTTGATAGATATCAATTAAATTCTTCTAAATTAATTAAATATTTAAAATGGAGAAAAGCTTATAGGATAGTACAAAGAAATGAACATTTAACTGAACTAGGTTTATCTAAAATCATAAAACTTCAAGGGAACCTCAGAGACTAATACGCCCAACTCCAAATATTAAAAAATTTTAATTGAATTATAATATTTAATTTATTAATAAAATTATAAAAAATAAAAATTTTAATTGGATGAAGATATAGTCCATTTTTCTCGACAAGAGCATATTTCACAGCAGCTACAATGGTTATTGCTGTTCCTACTGGAATAAAAATTTTCTCTTGGCTGTCATATTCCTTTAGTAAGAATATTTATATGGCCAATCAAACATATTTAAATGTACTAGAATATTTGGAGAGTTTTAATGATAATTTATTTAACGTATTTCCAAGATCAAATAAATATTATTTACCAGAAAATAATAGGTGTAAAAATCTAGTTTTATATGGATCTAATCTTTCTTCCACTATACATTATCCTAAATATACAAGTATTATAAAATATATGATCTCTATACCTAATAATATTTTATTTCCTTTAATAGGTCTTTTAATGTCAGATGGTTGTATAACTATTAATAGTAGTAGTAAATTATTAATGGTAGAAAAATATCCTAAAGATATTGGAGCGAGATTTAGATTTAAACAAAGTATAAAAAGATCTGAGTATGTGTTTAGGGTATTTTCACTTCTTTCTCATTATTGCATTTCTTATCCTAAAGTAGTTAAAACTAGAGTGAATAGAAAAGATTTTTTAGGTATTGAAATAATAACTCGATCTTTACCTTGTTTTTTAATATTATATCGTAAATTTTATTTTAAAGGAAGAAAAATTGTACCTTTAGATTTTTATGATTTAATAACTTATGAAGGTTTAGCTCATTGGATTATGGGAGATGGAAGTTTTGTGAAAGGAGGAGGATTATATTTACAAACTCAAAGTTTTTCTGTTAAAGAGTGTGTTTTTATTATTAATATTTTCTATATTAAATTTCAAATTGAAAGTAAAATACATTTTCAAAGGGGATTGCCTGTTTTATATTTAACAGTTAATTCTATTAAAAAAATATATCCTCATATTCAAGAATTTATTATTCCTAGCATGAAATATAAATTTCATTATAAATTAACAAATAATTAACTAGTTATTTAAATATAGGGGCAAACTCGAGGGAAATCCTATTTAATAGAATAAGTAATATTAATAGGATAATCGTCGAACTAAATCATAATTAGGAAACTATTATGTAAAAGCGTAGAGACTAGATGCTCCATGATTTCTAAGTAAATTGTAAATTGTAAATTGTAAATTGTAAATTGTAAATTGTAAATTTAAATAAAGGAGATTTTTAATTATTAAAATATTATTTATATGAAATTATAAGGAATAGTCCAAAATCGCCGGTAACGGATTAGAGCAAAACTCTAATAAAAAATAAATAATTCTTTATTTTTAGATACTAGGCCCACTAAACCTGAAATGGTTGAAGGCTGAACCTTGAGCTACTTTATATGGAGGAAGTTTAAGATATAATACACCTTTATTATTTGTATTAGGATTCTTAGCTTTATTCACTATTGGTGGATTATTCTACTCTGGTTAGTTCACTTTAAAGGCTACTATATGCTGGGAACCTCTAATAACTAAGATACTCTAAATTTATTTGATTTAAGTAACAAAGCTTAGTTTTGAGCAATCAGCAGGTAACTACCGACACAACAGTAGTCTAGTAGGAACCTCAGAGACTATACGTAGCCATCATTTTAGACTGTAATAATTTTTAAAATTTATGTAAAATGATAAGAGATAGTCCAATAAAATAATAAATATTTATTATTTGAGTTTTTAAGTGTGAATGCATCTTTGAAAAATGAGAGTATTTTTCTATAAACTATACTTTATTAAATTGTTCAAATTGTTTTTTAACTAAATTAGTAGAACAAATAAAACCTATTAAAATATATACTAATTTTAAAACAGAGAAAGAACAATTAAAAAAAGATCAAAAAGATAAAACAGGTGTTTATTGTTTACTCAATTTAATAAATGGTCATTTCTATATTGGAAGTTCTGTAAACCTTGCTTTTAGAATGATGAATTATCTAAACACTACTTTTTTAAAAAATAAAAAAAATAATAATATGCCTATTACACAAGCATTGTTAAAATATGGACAAGATAATTTTGCTGTATTAATTTTAGAATATGTAGATATTGAAAAGTTATCTATAAGAGAAACTTACTATATTACACAGTTAGTACCTTATTATAACATATTAAAACAAGGTTATTCCTCAATAGGATATAAACATACTGAAGCTACTAAACAATTGCTATCTGAATTAGCTAAAAATAGAGTACATTCTAATAAAACTAAAGTTTTAATTTCTAGAGCTTTAGTGGGTGAAAATAATCCTTTTTTCAATAAAAATCATTCAGTAGAATCTAAATTAAGAATGATAGAAGCTAATTCAGCCTATCCTATTTATATTTATAATTCATTTAAAGAATTATTAGTCATTTTTCCTTCAGTGAAAACTTTAGCTAAATTAATTAATTCTAATCATTCTACTATAGTAAATATTATTAAAAACGGTAGATTGTTTAGAGGTGAGTGGTATTTTAGTAATTTACCCTTTAATTTGAATGATACACCTGTAATATCTAATTGGTCTTCAAAAGAGTCTAATAAATTAATATTAGAAATTAATAATAATTCTTATATTAAAAAAGCTATTTTTGTTTATAACACAAATAAAGAGTTTATACATAAATTTGAAGGTGTGACACACGCTCAAAAAGAATTAAAAATTAATCACGATTTAATCAAAAAATATGCGTTACTAAATACACCTTACAAAGGGTTTATGTTTAGTTATGAGAGATTGATAGATAAAATGCCATTATAATTTAAATGTAGGATTAGATTTCTATCCTAAAGTTTAAACTTAAATTTTTTTATTTCCTTTTTTGCAAAACTTTTAGAGAAGTGATTAATATAAATTCTTCAATTTTGTAACAGGAGTAGTTTTATCTAATGCATCATTAGATATTGCTTTCCATGATAGAATTAAAAATGATCCTAATTATGTTCAGAAATTCTGGGTAGGATTAATGGATGGTAATGGAAATATTCAAGTTAACCATTGGAGATATAAAAATATTCAGTATAGATTAGTTATTAAATTGAAATATTCTTATGAAAATATTTGTTTGTGTCATTTATTGACTGAATTTATTGGAGGTAAATTAAACATAATTGGAAATAATAAATTTGTTCTTTGAGATGTAAACAATAGAAAACAAATTAAAAAAATTATTAAAATATTTCTTAAATATCCCCCTCTAACTACCAGATTAGTTTCACAATTAACTTTTCTGTTAGAATGTTTTGAAAAGAACAATGTGAAATGGTATTTAAATGCAAGAAATAAAAAATATTTAAACACTAAGGTTGAAATTAAAAATATTGATAATAATTATTTTCAGGTGTGGTTATCTGGTTTTATTGAAGCAAAAGGTTGTTTCTCTATTAAAAATAATAACAATAATCATTCCTTTTCAATTGGATTAAATGATGATAAATATATCTTAGATAAAATTAAAAGTCATTTTAATATTACAAATCAAGTTAGACAAATAAAGGATAGATTCTGGAATATTGAAATTTATCGTAAATTAATCTTATTAAATATTATTAATCATTGTCATGAATATCCTTTACTTGGAGAAAAATTAATTTCATTTACAAAATTCAGAGATCTTTTTAAATAAGTGTCATGTTGTCTTACCACTATGATGAATTAGAAGAAGAATTTATCGGTAATTTAAGTTATATTGAGGGATAAAATAATTATCAGTAATATAATTTATATTGAATTAAATAATAATTTATTGATAATATTATTTATATTGAATTAGATGATAATTTATCGGTAATATAATTTATATTGCTAACGGTGGAATCTTTTAAATAGAAATTTAAGCAGTTTCTACACTACAAATTTAAAAGGCTATACCGTGGAAACCAAATTAAAATGTGTATAATAATTTGACAACATTTTAAAAGTAGGATCCGTAGAGACTATACGTGGTAATCAAAAATTAATTAAGTTTAATGATTAGATAAGATATAGTCCGATCCTTATCGTAAGATAAGAAAATAAAAAAAAAAACATAAATATTCGTATGATATTTTTTTTATTAATAATTGAGTTTAAAAACGTTAGAGATTAATAGTCATATTTCAGAAATTATTTGTATTAATAATTTACAATTTCCATATCATTTCTTAGATAATACAAATATAATAACATATAGTTCAATACCAAAAATATTTAAAATTGGTTTATTATATAGTTTTTTAATTGGGTTAGTATTAGGTAAAATAGGGTTGTATTTTAAGAATTCATCTATTGGGAAATTTGTCATTAATAATATGAATATTTATATACTTAAATATATCAGTATAAGAATATTAAATCTATCTTTATTTTGGAAATTATTTATATTTTTATTATGTTTATTTATAGTTATAGATATTTATCAGATTTATTATTATAATGGAGTTATAAACTATGACTGGGAATTAATAAAAACAGTCTTAAATATGGCAGAAGATAACAATAAACCTGTCGTAGATGCAAGTCACTCATTAGTTAATAGTCACACTCCTGTAGCCAATGTCACTGTACCAGTAGAAGCAGCAAAAATGACTAGTACGGCTTTTACTACTGCTGCTGGAATGAAAGCAGGTTTAGATTTAGCTAAAATTGTTCCTGGAATAGGAGATAAATCCGTAGTATTCGTAGGTACAACTATTGTAGCTCAAGCTATTAATATTACAGTTAATAAACTAAATATTTATTCTCCCTCTTCTTCAGCTTCAGAAACTAAAAATAGTTTTATCTCTGATGATATTTATCAATTTATTAATGGAAAGAGCAATAATAGTAAAATTAATGACAAATTTTCAGAATATCCTTATAACTTAATACCTGATTTAAATATGTATATAAATATAGAAATTTGGTTTCTTATTATTTTAATTAATGTATTAGTAACAGCTTATCTATTGGAAAAAAAAATAGATATAAATAAATTTATCAGAAATGATAGATTAAGAAAAGTATTAAATTATATGTATAATAGATATATTTCTGTGTGGTCTGTATCTAGAAATATTATCATTAGTTGGTGTATATTAATGTTAATATTATGCATTTTTATGTCAAAATTAATATTATTTTTAGTTTTTTCTTTCTAAAAAAAAAAATAAATCTATTAATAACTAAAAATAGAAATATAGAAATATAAACTTTAGAATAGACTTATTACGTAGTTGCTCATTTTCACTATGTATTATCTATGGGTGCTGTATTTGCTTTATTCGCTGGATTTTATTTTTGGGCTCCTAAAATTATTGGTAAATCTTATAATGAATTATTAGGTAAAATTCATTTCTGGACTTTATTTATTGGGGTTAATTTAACATTCTTTCCACAACACTTTTTAGGTTTATCGGGTAAAATACATTTTCAATACTTTAAAAAAATAAAATTTAATCACATAAGGCTAAAATTAGAATGGAATTTCTTTTTATTCTCTTTTTTAATATATTTTATTAGTGTTAAATTAAATGATTCTATTTTTTTAGTTAATTTTGTTATTCCTATTTCAGTGTCTTTAAAATATAGAAAATTTAAAAATATTCAATTTCCAAACGGACCACATATTAAAGCACAATGGTTAAAGTCACCAATAAGGGTTTATGAAAATCCAAACTATAATAGAAATTTAATAGGTTCTGAAAATAGAAAACGATCTGTTATATATCAATGGATAAATCTGATTACAGGCAAAATATATGTGGGAAGTGCTTGGAATGGTTCCTCTAGATTATTAAGCTATTGGAGACCTAGTATTTTACGAAGAAAATATCCTATATATAATAATATAAACTTTTATGGAATGCATAATTTTGCTTTAGCTATATTAGAAGATTTAGGTATTTCTGGTACTATCCCTAAAGAATATATACTCTATCGAGAACAACACTATTTAGATCTATTATTTGATAAATATCCTGACTTAGTGATTAATTTATCTAAAGTTGCAGGTTCTACTAAAGGTTATAAACATAGCCCTGAATTTGGGTTAAATCGTTTAGGAAAATTAAATCCAATGTATGGACGAGTGAAATCAAAAGAGTTTATAGAGATGCAAACTAAAGATAAAAGTGGAAGTAATAATCCACTGTTTGGATTACAAAAATCTCCTTCAACTCTAGCTAAAATAACTAAATTAGTGTATGTTTACAATTGTTTAAATATGTCTTATATAGGACAGTTTTCTACAGTGAATTGTTCTAAACATTTTAAAATGGGTAAAGATACATTAACTAAATATATTAAAAATGGTTTCCCTTATAAAGGTAAAATATTTAGCCGATTAAAACGGCATTAAAGTATTTAATAAAAATTGCCCCAGTAATATATAAATATAATAATTTTTATATATTATTTGCAAAATTGGGTGAATTGCAAGAAATACCTTAAGTAGGTTAACTTGCAGCTTATCTTATTACGAAGGTTTATTATGTCTTATACATGATAAGTAATAAGCGAGTTCAACGATTAACGGGTGAGTCACTTCAACAATAATCCCGATACAAGTGCCCAACAATTATTTTTTAATAATTGATGACATAATCTGAACCCAATAGTAATATTGGGAAATAGGGTTTAAATTACCCTATGATAACAAAATTGATGCCTAGAAGAATACCAGATTATCCTGATGCATTTTCTGGATGGAATGCAGTATCTAGTTTTGGATCTTTAGTGTCAGTAGTGGCTACAATTTTATTTGCTTATATTATTTATGATATTTTTGCTAACCAACCTGAATGCTCTAATAATCCTTGGCAAACTGCACCTTACTTTACAAGTGAAGTTTTATTAAATAATGACACTCAAACAACTAATACTTTAGAATGGACATTAGCTAGTCCTATCCCATTCCACGCATTTAAAATGTTACCAATACAATCTTAATTTGCGGAGGATTTGAATTTTTTTATTTATAATTTTAACCCTATACTCTGACAATTATTAATTCATATTTGTTTGGTAAGGAATAAAAATTAATTTATATTTCCATTTTTAATAATAATTTAAATTTTTATTATTATATATAAAGTTTAAAATATAAAAGTAAGGATAAAATAATTATGTCATTTTATGAATGTCTCTGTAATTATTTTCTCCTTAATTAAACAGAATAAATAATTATTAATAACACATATTAAATAATTATTTATTATTTATATAAGAAATATAAATATATAAAAAAATAAAATATTCAACTCTTGAATGCTTAGTCATCCTGCCTTAAATGTAAATTTAAATTCTAAATTTAATCCTTAAGGTCAATTCTTCTTGGTTAAACCTGCAAAAAATACATACTAATTAATATAAATTATTAATTATTATCATCCTTTTTTGTTTAATGCCTTATACTCGGTGATTATAATATCAAATAAGAAAATTATTGATATTAAAAATAATAGAACGTATAAAATTATTTTTTTTAATTTATACGTAGGCAATATAAAATACTTAGTTTATAAAATGAAATTACTAGAAATATTAAGAAAATATGTAGCTCCAGGTGTGTTAGGTTCTATCACTATTGATAGTTATCGAAGACAAGTTCATAGTCATAATAAAGATATGTTAAATATTAAAAATGAGACCTCTGATAATATAAAAATTATGCCAGAACAATTATGGGGTCAAAAAACTGCTAGTTCTGAATTTAAAGCGAAATTAGAAGCAAGTTCTAGTAGAATTGACAATGTAGATCAAAATATATTAAAATGTAAATCTAAATTAAGTGAGATAGACTCCAAATTAAAAGACGGTCATTTTAATAATGGAGAAAATGCTGAAAGTTTAAATAATTTAAAAACATATTATTCTGAGGAGTTAGATAAATATATCGGAGTAAAAAATGATTTTATAAAAGAACTTCCATACATCATTAATAGTAATCATAAATCTGAACTCTTTGATTGGTTATATGCTTTAATAGACAAATATCAAACTATAGTAGATAATTTAAGTTTAGAGCAATTAGTTGCTTTATTTAATATATTTGGATATATTATGATATTATCTACAATAACATCTCTTAGTATATTATTAATCGGTGATTACTTAATTGAGAAATTTAATCTTGATACAAAATATCCTAAATTATCTATATATATAAGAATGAAACAAAAATTGAATAAACATTATTTAATGTTTTATATTATAATATTATATTTATTAGTCCTATTACTTATAATATGTAATGTGTACATGTTAGTTTTAAAATATTTTGTATAAATTATTAATTTTATTCTTTTTAATCTTTAATTAATAATTTTAATTAACCTATTATTTATACTTTATTTAATGATAATAACTATAATCTTTTAAATTATTATTATTATACAAGCTTTTTTATTATAGTGTTAAGATAATATTTATTTATATGTTAACTTTATAATTTGTATACCCCTATATTTATATAAAATATTATAATATTATAGAAATTTTAATAAATTCTTACTAAAATAGTAATATTTATCTATTATAATCTATATATTCATTATTATTTTAATAATTAAAAAAAATAAATAAAGTTATTTATTTAAAATATTAATTATAGGAATGTATAATAGTTAGTCTAATGTTAATGTTTAATATATATTAACTATAATAAGTAATTACCTATAATTTAAATGTAACTTATTATAATAAAAATTATACTACTAAGTTATAATATAATATTATTAACTAAAATATTAAATTGAACTACTAAACTACTAATATATTAAATTATAAATAAGTTTAAGCAACCAACCGTAAACGTTCTTATGTTTATAAATTATTAATAATTTTTATATAAATTAATTATATTCCAACTAATAATAACTCGTTGGTATAAATTTAATAAAAAAATAAAATAAAAATAAAAAAATTAGATGAAAATAAATAAATTTCAACATTTTCCTTATCATTTAGTAGATCCTTCTCCTTGGCCAATCTTATTAAGTTTTTCATTATTAAATTTAACAGTAGGAGCAGTATTATATATGCATGGATATAATAATGGAGGTTTAATATTATTAATTGGTTTTATTTTAACTGTGTTTGGAATGACTCTATGGTTCAGAGATGTAATAACAGAAGGAACTTATTTAGGACATCATACAAAACAAGTAAAAAACGGATTAATGATAGGGATCTTACTTTTTATTGTTAGTGAAGTATTTGCTTTCTTATCTGTTTTCTGGGCTTTCTTCCATTCTAGTTTATCTCCTGCTATAGAACTTGGAGGATCTTGGCCCCCAGTAGGAATAACTCCCTTAGATCCTTTTGCAATACCCTTACTTAATACTTTCTTATTATTATCCAGTGGAGCATTTATCACTTATGGTCATCATGCACTAATTGCTGGAGATAGAAAAGCAGCTATTGATGGAGTATTTTTAACAATTGTATTAGCTATATTATTTACTGCTTTACAATATTATGAATATAATGAAGCTGGATTTACAATGGCTGATGGTATTTATGGATCAGCATTTTATGCTTCTACAGGACTTCATGGATTACATGTTATTATTGGTACAATTTTCATTTTAGTAGGATTTATTAGAATTATAAATTATCAATTAACAAGACAACATCACCAAGGATTTGAAGCAAGTATCTTATATTGGCATTTTGTGGATGTAGTTTGGTTATTCTTATTTGTAGCTGTATATTTCTGGGGTGGTGCCTAATATAATGTCAATATATATATATACACACATAAATATTTCCCCTTTATGAACTTTATTTATTATATATTAAAATAATAAAGGTATAAATAAATAATTATCCTATATTTCATCTCTTTATTAACTAATAATTTCTTGAACTTATAAACAATGAAAATAAATATATTTAAATTTATTAACTATTTTATATTATATTTCAAATTTTTACTACTTATAATTCTAATACATTTATTTTTATAATATTAATATATATCAGTTATATTGTATAGAAAGTTATTAGTGAGTATTATTTTTAGTATGCAATGGAATTATAACTATTTTTACTTTGTTTAGGTTTAAGAATTGGTTTTTAAATAAATAAATTTTAATTTTTTAATAAATATTACACTAGATTATTAAAATTACAAAATTATTCTCTGATTAAATTCTCTCTGTTCTACAAAATTAATAATGTAAATATGAAATATTCTTTTTTATTTATAGGAAAGATTAAATAATTTAAAGCTAAATATCCCATATAATAGTTAACCTAAAATCAAATTTGCTTTTTTTAATATTATCATTACTCTGTTTATTACCTTTTCTCAATGTAGTAAGTTATTTAACTTCATTATATTTAATGAATAAATATGATATGGATATTAAATTTAATAAATTTAAAAAATAACTTGATATTATGAAAAAAAAAGTTCTTTATTTTTTTTAATTATCTTAGAAGGTATAACTTGTCTGTTTGTATTGTTAGGTATAATAATCTGTTATTTGTGTTAAATACGTATAATTTATAATTTTACTTTATCTTAAAATAAACTTTAATTATATAAACATATATAAATAGTCATTTTTTATAAATAAAAATATTATTTCCTGTATTAATTATTAATAATTAAGTATTAAATTTTTATTATTATTATTATTATTAAAAAACTGTTCTTATTTAGTCCTAAAATAATAATATTTATATATTATAATCTATATATTCATTATTATTATAATAAAATTATAATTAAAGTTTTATTATTTAATACTTAATACTTAAAATTGTATTATATTTAATATAATAATTATGTGTTATATTTATTATTAACTATAATAAGTAATTACCTCTAATTTAACTTATTATAATAAAAATTATACTACTAAGTTATAATATAATATTATTTAATAAAATATTAAATTTAAATAATCAACTAATATTAAATTATAAATAAGTTTAAGCAACCAACCGTAAACGTTCTTATGTTTATAAATTATTAATTAATATAAATGAATTCTAATTAATAATAACTCGTTGGTATAAATTTAATAAAAAAGAGAATAAAAAAACTTTAAAATGACTCATAATTTTATGCTTTATAACACATTTTATGAACACTTTCCTATTTTTATAGAAACTATAATATCATTTAGTATAGTAACATATTTATTGGAAGGTTTTTCTAATAATAAAACATTAAAATCAATACAAAAACTAATTTTAATATTAGTTTTAATTATAATGTTTATAGTAGCCTTATTTTTTATTTTTGCCTTCTTATCTGAATACTTTGATTTAGACATTATTCATTTATCAGACTCTAGCGATAAAAGCATTAAAGGTACAATAACCACTTCGATAGACACTACCTCAGATGCAATGAAAGATGCAGTAGAAAAGGTAGGTTCAGGTTTCTCTAGTTTAGGCTTAGGTTCCGCCATTGGAGCAGGTGCAGCTGCTACTGCTAAAGTAATAAAAAATGCTTCAATTCCTCCAAGACAAAAGGTTGGTTTAGTATTCATTGGCGGAGCTGGAGGTGCTGCGTCTCATGTAGGAGCTACTTTGTTTAATAAAAATACGTATTCAAATAAAAATAATCAATCTTCAAGTTCTAATAATCAATCTTCAAGTTCTAATAATCAATCTTCAAGTTCTAATAATCAATCTTCAAGTTCTAATAACACATTAGAAGGCTCACAAAGTAATATAACTAGTTCAAATGTGGATACTACAGATAATACGAAAGATATTGTAGCAAATTCTCCAAATGATCATATAGACATATTAAATTTAGTATTTAATAGTGATAATTCTATTTATATTGCTTTAGGTTCAATGTACATATTAGATATATTAAAAATTTTATTGTTTATATATTTAATAATCGATATAATTATATTATTTATTTTTAAGGAAGAAAGAGATATAACTAACTTTATAAATAATAAAATTCCAGATAAATATAATTTAAGAAAAATTATATTTAAAATTTTTAAATTAGTTTCAAAAGGAAATAAATTAAATTTAATAATTTGTATTTTTTTATTACTTTCTTTTGAATTTAGTACTTTGTATTTACATACTCTCTTAATAACAAATTTTCCCTTTATTTGTGAAGTATTTTTAAATTCTAAATAAATTAAACCTTAAAAATTTTTATATTTTATTATAAGTAAATTCCCCTATACTTTAAAATATAAAAATTGTACTAAAATAATTATTCAATTCATTTATGTTTTTAAATATTGGGATGTTATACACTATTTACTATTTATTAAAACCTTTAAATAGCAAAATGTAAATATTTTATATTTAAAAAAAAAATTTTTTTTTACAAGGTAGTAAAAAGAATAATTTCACTATTAATTAAAATATAATAATATTTTTAATAAAAAATTGAATTATTTTATATTGGTTGAAATTAGATAATTAAGGATTTTAAGGAATAATAATAAATATTTTTTATATTCATGACTAGGTTATAACCCTTATTATAGTAATAAGAGTAGCTATAATAATATATATTATATATATTATATTTGTATTATTTTTATATTAGTTTGAATAATTAAATAAATAATGAAAATATAAATTCTCTTCTAATAATAAATACTAAATAAAAAATTTATAAAAATGATAAAAATAGATAAAAATTTAAAAATAATTGCTTCATTAGGAAAAAATATATGAAGGAAAAGAAAATAATCGTGAATTAAAATTTGTTAGTTCTATAGTTAAATACAACGGATAAATTAATGTTGAATCCATAAATGAAATGTATAAATTATTACAATTTAATACAAGATTTTTTTATCGAGATACTTATGAAGTAATATATTTAAGTGTAACTGAATATGTATATAGAAGTGAAATAATTTTAGAAAAAAGTGGATTAGTAATAAAGGGTGTAAATTTTTTAAATTTCTTGTTTTAATGAATAATTATAAAATCTATAAAGAAACAAATAATAAATATTACTTAGATTCTATAAGAGAAGAATTAATTTTAAATAGTAGAAATAGATATTTTGAAAGAATGGTCAAATTAAATCAAATTAAAGATAATATTGAAAATTCAAGATTTGTACTAAATTCTGACAAAAAAAAAACAAAAATAGATAAAATATGGCACTTATCTCTCAAAAATCTCACTAAAGATATTAAAAAAAGAAACTTATTCTTAGATAAAGAAAATCAAAATTATTTTTTATAATCTCATTAATAGGAATAAGCTATTATGAAATGAAAAATTTGTTAATTCTTCCTTTAAATAATAATTAGAAATAAGTTCTAGTATAATTAATGAAGTGGATCAAAATATATTTGAAGTTAAATATAAATTATATATAACTATATTAAATAACTGTAATATATAAGTATTAATAGTAATCATAAATCTGAACTCTTTGATTGGTTATATGATTTTTTAGACAAATATTAAACTTTAGTAGATAATTTAAGTTTAGAGCAAATTAGTTATTTTATAAAATATATTTGGAGCTATTATGAGTTTAATGTCATTAATTTATATTAAGATATTGTTATTTGGATGAGTATTTATTTCATAAATTTTATCTTCTAATACCCTAATTTATCTTATAATATGAATAAATTAAAAAGTATCTTAAATTACACTAAACATTAAGTCATTTTATTCAATGTTTTATATTATAATTTTTCATATATAAGTCCTATTACTTATAATATGTAATGTGTACATGTTAGTTTTAAAATATTTTGTATAAATTATTAATTTTATTCTTTTTAATCTTTAATTAATAATTTTAATTAACCTATTATTTATACTTTATTTAATGATAATAACTATAATCTTTTAAATTATTATTATTATACAAGCTTTTTTATTATTTTAACAAGATAATATTTACTATTATGTTAACTTTATAATTTGTATACCCCTATATTAATTATAAAATATAAATTATTAATATTAAAAACTGTTAATAAGTATTCCTAAAATAATAATATTTATTTAGTTTAATTTCTATAATAATTATTATATAAATAATAAAATAATAATTAAATCTCTATACTGATAATATTAAAATTATGAATCTATTATAGTTAGTCTAATGTTTATAATTTATATTATTAAATAATTATATGTAATTACCTATAATTTAAATGTAACTTATTATAATAAAAATTATACTACTAACTTCTAATATATTATTATTACTTTATTTTCAAATTAAATGAACTAATATTAAATTATATATTTGTTTAAGCAACCAACCATAAACGTTCTTATGTTTATAAATTATTAATAATTTTTATATAAACTAATTATATTCTAATTAAATTAATAATAATAACTCGTTGGTATAAATTTAATAAAAAAGAGAATAAAAAAATTACAAAAATGGAATTTATGCTATTTTTTAAATATAATTATTTAATTATAAGTCTCTTCAAAGCAATAGTAGTTCAACTACTTATTATTTTACATGTATATTACCTTTTAGATGGCGATGGTGATTCTGACACTAAATTTTCAGAAGCTGGTTTATTTACTACAAAATTAAGATAAACAATTACATTAGGAATAGGTATATTAGGTTCATATTCTAGTTATATTACTATTAAAAATGAACCTTTTAACACAGAACAAAATAATACTGACACTATACATGCTTCTTTAGATAAAATACATAAAAATGTAGAAACTAATTATATATTATTAAATGATAATATAAAAAATTTATATAAACTAAAAGAATCTTTAGAAAATTCTAAAAATAAACTTCAAAACTCAACTAATAGTTCTCTCACTGTTGTTGAAAAATTAGAAGAAAATTTAAAAAATCATTTAAGTGTTTTAAATCAAGTAGGTGATATTAAAAAAATCCAGCTAAATTATCAGTTAATGATCTTGAAGAAAAAAAAAATAATTATTAATAAAACAAGGTTTAGAAGTAGATACATTGGAAAAGTTTTTAACAGAAAATCAGACTCCAACAATTCAAGATATTATAAACCAAAATTTATCTCAAGGATCTAATATAAAGACTGACTCTAATTTATCTTCAGAATCTAATACCTCTACTGAATTAGATATTAATAAAAGTAGTACTTTATCTACATTATTAGAGAATTTTGAAAATTTAAATGGGATTAAAAAATTAGCTGTTTCTTTACTATTCTTAAAAATTACTTTACTCTCTTCTTTACTTTCTATAGTTTTTGTATTTTATGGAGATTATTTATTAACAAAATATAATATTGAAAATAGATTCCCTAAATTAGGTAAAATAATTCAATTAAGAAAAAAATATACAAGATATTATTTAGTGTTAAGTAGTATAATAATAATAACTGTTATTTTTACTGAAATAGTGTTGTGTATCTCTATTTTATCTTTATAATTTATTAATGTTTATATTAATTTCTTTGTAATTTATTACATTTATATTATGTAAATATAGTCAAGATATTTTTAGTGTTTATTTCTTTTTACTCTACTAATGATTAATACTATTTAATTAGTATATATTACTAAAAAGAAAGCTTATAATATTTTATAATTAAATAATTCTATTTAATTTATATTCTTCTTTATATTTTATTATTTAAAATGAAACATTAAATACTTTTCATTCTCCCTTAATAATATTATATCAATGTTAATGTTTAGTAGTAGTTTATTTTTATTCATTTTAATTTATTTAATTATATATATTTTTAACCTATATTTTATCTTTAATAATATTTATTCTGTTCATTATTTTTTGTTTTATTCCCTATAATTCTTATAAAAATAATAGCCAATATTGCTTTTTCTCTAAAAAGGTTATCCTCAATGGATAATTTTCCATTTTATTTCTTTTTTTCATTAAACTAATTTAATCTATTAAATTAAAATCTAATTTTTCATTAAACTAATTTAATCTATTAAATAAACATCTAATTTTTATAGATGTCCTTTTTGAATATGTCTCATTATATAATGTCTTATTAATCCTTTTATAATTAATTATAATTATAATTATATGTGTTCTTGTATAATAAGTTACTGGAGATGCAATAGCTACATTATTTTTATATCATTTGAATTAGTATGAAATTAGTTTCAAAAATAATTATTTGTTGTTAATAATATATTATTATTTATATAACTATTAAATAATAAAATGGACTTATTATCATTAATAATTATTATAGTTTTAATTAATTTTTATAAAAATATTTTTATAGATCTTCACTAGAAATATTTATAGTTTCTATTAATTTTATTATTATAATCAATATAACTGAGTTATAGTTTAAAAATAAAATTTATCCATTAGTTATCTCCTATAAACGATGGACATAATCACTAAATCAATTTTACTAAATTCATCTAATAACTTAAATTTATACCCATAATGTAATAATGCTTTCATTTTTTTCAGTTTAATATAGACCACTTAATTTAAGAATAGATAGTTATATCTATTATATTTTTAAGATTATACTGGTCTAACTTTGATACTTAAATCTAAAATTTAAATAAAAATGTTACTCTCAATTGTTAAATTAACTTTTAAATTTTGTGATATTATTTCAAGATAGATAGTACTAGATACTTAAAAAATTAAACTCTCACAAATAAAAGTATCGATGGCAATATTGTTATAACATCAAAAAATAAAAAAAGTATTTCAAAGGGGTTATTAAGGAAAACTAATGCAAATTTATAAAAAAGGAGGTCTTAAGACCAAAAGCTTCAAGAAATAAACATTATATTATTTCTCAATATGAAAATAAAGCGATCCTAAGGAAAACCTTTATATTACACACTTCCTGAAGTAAAACATTTTATTAAGGAAAGGAAAGGAAATCAACCGAGACTCCGATAGTAATGGTGAGTGAAATCGGATTAGCCTAAATTTATATTATAAATTGAATAACTTAAACATTTTTAAAAAAATGTCTCTAAAAATAAAGATAACATAATTTAAATATGTAATAGTTAGCATTAAATTTAATTTAATTTCATTAAATGTAATGTTCTAAATAAGGTCATATACGATAAGTCCTGTAGATTTAAAATATAACCACAAATCTAAGTACGATGAGAATCAACTTGTCGGAATATAGGGGAACCATCCTCTAAGGCTAAGTATTATAAATTTAGCGATAGTGAAAAAGTACTGTAAAGGAAAAGTTTGAAAAGCGAGTGGTATACAAAAAGTGATTAATTAAAATTATTTAATAGTTTAAATTAAGAATTGGTGAAATAGATCATGAATTAATAACTCTATAAGCAGTCGGAATTTTAAAAAAATAAAAAGAATGACGGCGTACCTTTTGCATAATGGGTGAATTGCTTGCCCAAAAGAATTGAGAAATTCTTTAAAATACTGACTCATGACCTTAACAGGTCGGTATTGTTTATTGTCTAATCTGATAAATAATGCTAACGGTGGACTCCTAAGGATACAAATATCTATGGAAATACCGTGGGAAGCTGTAAATCGTAGGAATAAGTAAAAAATATTTTACTAAATAAGTTTATTTTATGTATAAATTTATTCTTTTTATTAGCCCTGTAACGACTTGGTGGCAAACCACCGGACTGATTGCCTGATAAAATCAGTAAGACGTCAGCACTCAAATATTCCAAAAAATTATGGTAAAAAAAATATTTAAATGTTATTAAAAATTTAAGTAAAAAGGTTGATTACTAGCTTTTTTATTTGTTTTGTTTCAAAATTAGTGTCAAATAAAGAAAAAAATTCAAATCTATTAAGGTCTTTATTTTAACTACTTTTTAGTAGTTATTTTTATTTCTTAATAGTGTTCTATTATTAATAAGGTTTAAATTTTAAGGAATAAGGATCTATATTTAATCTTCGCTATGATCCTCTTAAAATAGTTCTAGTTTAACCATTTAAATTTAATATAGAAAGATGCATTACTAGAATGTAAAGGCAGAGATTGTTAGACACTATAATATAAAATAATTATAATAAAATGAAAAATAATATAAACTCTCTGATAGTTAGATTTTATAGAAAATCTGCTAACTATGATTTAGAACTTAATGCTGAATTGAAAGAAATCATCCTAGGTCTTATGTTAGGTGACTTATTTGCTGAAAAAAGAAATCCTAATTCTAATACCAGATTACAATTTAAACAATCGATTAAAAATAAATTATATATTGATCATTTATATTCTATCTTTAAAAACTATTGTAATTCTGAACCTAAAATAACTTCTTCTACAGATAACAGACCGGGAAAAAAAGAATTAAATGTTTCTATTAAATTTTGGACTCAAAGTTTACCTTGTTTTAATCAATTTAGAGAGTTATTTTACGATGCTTCAGGTACAAAATATATCCCTCTGAATCTAGAAGAAATAATTACTGCTAGAAGTTTAGCCTATTGGGCAATGGATGATGGTTATAAATCAACTAACGGTTTCTATTTTTGTACAGAATCTTATACATTAGAGGCTAATAATAAATTATGTCAAATACTAACAAATCAATTTAATTTAGACTGTGGAGTACATAAACACACTAATGGACATAGATTGTATGTATTTAGTAGCTCTAAGGGTATATTACTAGAATTAGTTAAACCTTATTTGATAGATCATTTTAATTATAAATTTAATTTAAATTAATTTGTTAACCCCTTTTTTAATTAAAACATTTAATAATTTCCCTAACATTTTTATTGAGTTGAAGGTATAGTCTAATCCAATATGAAAATATTGGTATCAAATGCAGCAAGTTAATAGAAGTAGCAAGGTTAAAAGCCCTAGCGAAAGCGACTGGACTATTACAAATAGTGATGGATAAGTTACTTCTATTAGACCCGAAGCCAGGTGATCTTACTAAGACCAGATTATAATGGATCGAACGGGTGAATGTTGCATAATTCTCCGATGAGTCTTGGTAAGCGGTAGCCATTTTGCCGCACTGGGAAGTGATTCCCTTTATAACACTAGCTCATAACGGTGGAAACCTTATTTTATAAATAAGACAATACCGTGGGAAGTTGTATCTTTCTAGAAACAATACGTAGCGTTAGCTACTATATATACATAACCAATATATGTATAGCTAGATATTAACCCCGTAACGACTTTAATTGAAAAATTAAGGCTTTAATAAAGCAACACGCTAGCTCTCTACAGTTTCAATTGAACATGGCAACTATATTCTAGCTCTAAATATTTGTAAGACAGTTGCTAACAATTTTTGCAAATACAGAAAACTAATAAAAACCATGGAAAAAAATTTAAATTTTAAAATTACACCAGATTGGATATCTGGCTTTACTCAATCCGACGGAAGTTTTGTAATTAATTACTCCACTGTCAAAAATGGAATCCCTATTAGACCAACTCCTGTATTTAATCTAACTCAATCTAAAGTAGACTATGAATTATTTTTAGAAATCCAAACCCATTTAGGTATAGGAAGATTATATAACAATAGAAATAACGTAACCTTTGTGGTTAGATCTATAGATGAAATAGTTGAAGTATTATTGCCTTTATTTGATAAACATCCGTTAAGAGGAAGTAAATTAGTAGCATATAATATATTTAAAACTGTAGTTTTAATGATTAAAGAAAAAAAACATTTAAAATTGGAAGGACTTATTCAAATAATGCATTTCTCTTACTTTATGAACAAAGATACTTCTTTACGAACAGAAGAGTCTAATAAAATACTGGAAGATAAATTAAGATTAAAGTATGGTACTTTGCCAGTTATTAATAAGGATTGCTCTGAAATTGTTTTACCAGCCAATCTTTCTCTCTCAACTCCTATGAATCTTGAATTTGTCAGAGGACTAGTAGACGGAGATGGTAGTTTTAATATCTCTTTTTCCACTAATAGACGAAGAGTATCTGTTAATTTTACTGTTGTGTGTGAATTATCTTCTATCTCTGTTTTAAACGAGTTAGTTGAATTTTTTAAATGCGGAACAGTATATAAGTTACCTTCTAAAGCAGCTAGATACCAAGTACAAAGTGTAGATGAAATGTTAAATAAAATATATCCTAAACTTAAAGGTATAAAATTTAATACAATCAAACAAAATCACTTTGAAAAAACTATTAAAGTAGCTGAACTTATTAAAAATAAGGGATATAAAACAAATGAAGAACTACAAACTATAGTTGAATTAGCTTGGAATATGAATAATGAAGGAAGAGGTCGAAAGATCAGTAAATCTGAATACTTGTCTAAATTTTTCAAATAAAATAATAAAATAGATGATTTTCTCAGTTTTACCCCCTTTCTTGGTTCCACTGACACTAATTATTTGGTTTGTTTTAATACAATACCAGGTCATAACCCGATGATTGAGTAAAAGCTTCGCTAGAGCGATGATAATATAGCCTAAATTCAAAGTAGAGATGAAAGTATAGTCTGAACTATATTGTGAAATATAGACTAACAAACACAACAAAATATAATTGGAAATGCCAATCTGACCTGGTGCTAGCTGGTTTTCTACCGAAACATATTTAAGTATGATGTCTACACAAAATTTATGGAGGTACAGCAAGGCAATTCCCAACAAGTTAAAGAAATCTAATTATAATAAATTATATCATTCTTTAAGGCGTTTAGGTTGCGGGGATCTCGAAAATCTTACCTATGGAAGTGAATCTCGGAATAACATAAATTGATGGTAGATATTCAGACTATTCATGCTAAGTTGGATAGTCAAGACGGAAACAGCCGAGAACATAGATCAAGGTCCCAAATGATTATTAAGTGAAATTAAGGACGTAGCAATATCGTATACAGCTGTGAAGTGAGCCTGGTAGTCGCTACTTTTAATGATCGTACGTAACAACGCATCAGCAGTTTTTTTATTTTTTTAAGATAAAGATAGTAGCGCCGAAAATTTAACGGGTCTAAATAATCAACCGATATCATGTTGGTTAAGAATATAATAGCTTTAATTTATTATTATATTTTTGTATTCTTAATCTAGGTAGTAGAACATTCAGTCTAACTAATTATAAAATAGTGTTTCATTATTTTTAGGTCACTGAAGAGATAATGCTGACATGAGTAACGAACAAGAAGTTATAATACTTCTCGCCGAATACGAGAGGGTTGCAAATTGGAAAGGTTAAACCATTTTGTGTGAATGCGGCCTCTAAGGACCAAAACCAAAGTTTTGGCTGATGAGTATATATTAGAAAGTCCATTAATTTATATGGATCAGGAAATTAATATTTATAATTAATTAATTTTATATAAAAAAAATAACATTAATTAACTACCGTACCCTAAACCGACACAGGTTCGTCAGTAGAGAATACTAAGGCGTAGAGCTAAAAGTTGTTAAGGAACTCGGCAAATTAACCTCATAAGTTTTACGACAAGAGGTACCGTAACCTTGTATATTAATATAATAATTTTCTTAATATCACATCTGACGGTGGCACATAATCGGAGGCCCCGACTGTTTACTAAAAACACAACACAGTGCAATCATTAATATGATAGTATACTGTGTGAAATTTGCCCAATGCCATTAATATAAGAGCGGTCATAGGAAACTGTGACTAATCGAAAATCTGGTTAATAGCGGTCTTAACTATGAGGATCCTAAGGTAGCAAAATCAATTGGCCATTAAATGTGGTCCGGTATCAATAATGTAACGATGGCCTCACTGTCTCTACAACTTGCTCAGTGAAATTGAATTACGCGTGCAGATGCGCGTTACCTCCAGGGGGACGGGAAACTTAAATTATCTCTGGAATTAAATGCGACTAGCTAAGTTTACTAAAATAATGTGGTGTAAACCCACCAGATAACCCATTATCTGAGCTCAAGCAGCATGTACAGGAGTAATCCTAAATCATGAAGCCTGTTTATATGTAAATTATTCAATATGGGAAAAGTAAATAAATTGAATATTTCATATAGAGCTAGATACCTATGAACAATGTAATGTGAATTCACGTCAGAAGCGTAATGATTGATTGTAGAAAGACGTTCCCGTGTTTTTCTTAATGGGTCTAAATATCTCATCTCGTATAGTGGAGTTCTAAGGGTATCATTAAGGTGTTATAGTAAAAACTAGGTAAACCCAATAATAACCAAATTAATCTTCTTAATCCTTGGAGGTTTTTCTGCGAAGAAAAATAACTATTAGTGGGCAGAGGAAATTCAAAAAAGCAAAAGCCTTGTTGTAATAATAAGGATAGGTTCCGTTGAACTAATCTGAAAGGATGCTGACTTTGAATTAGTGTTAAGTGATAATTGTTAAAAATTTTTATAAAATGTAATAAGTATTAGATTAAGCTCATCCATTAATCTACCTCTAGAATCAATGTATTATGAGGCTGCTAACATTTTTTTTGTTTGTTTTGTTTAATACTATAAATATTATGAATAAATCTGTTACTAACTCTTCTCAAATATTAATGCCTTGGCAAGTAACAGGATTAACAGATGGAGAAGGATCATTTGTTTATTCTATAACTAAAACAGGTAAAGGGTTAACAGGCCACAAAATAAGTTTAGAATTTAAAGTGACACAAAAAACACATTCAGAAGATGTACTTTATGGACTTCAAGCATATTTTGGTTGTGGAAATGTAGTTATAGATAATAGAAAAACAGACACTAAAAAATTTCAAATTAAATCTTTAAACTCTATTTTAGACAAAGTAATCCCTCATTTTGATGAGTATCCTTGTCTTACTTCTAAGGAATTGAATTATAAAGATTGAAAAAAAATAGTTCTTATTATGAGCCACAAAAATCATCTAAACATAGAAGGATTTGAAGAAATAAAGAATATTGTATCATTAATGAATAAAAATAGATCTTTTGAAGATAAATATAATCATTGTAACTCTTTTTTAGGTTTCTCTCTTCAAGGTGAAAATTACGAATTAAAATATAATTTATCTCCCCATTGGGTACAAGGATTTTTAACTGGTGAAAGTTTATTTTATGTTTATTTAAATGGTACTTTCATTAACCCTTCTCTTGAATTAGGTCAAAATAGTCATGATGTAGCTATTTTAATGGCCCTTAAAAAATTTTTTAATGGAGGTTATATAAAACCTAAATATAATTTTAATGATTTAGAAGAATGTAAAGGTTCACGATCTCTAAATAGATTTATTTTAAGAAATACAGAAACTATTATTCAATTTACAGATAAATATCCGCTTTTAACTAGAAAACATCTAGATTATGTAGATTGGAAAAAAGTAGTAGAATTAAAAAATAAAGGTTTACATAAAACTGTAGAAGGTTTAGCTTTAATACATGAAATAGTATCAAAAATGAATTCTAAACGGTATTTATAATATAATTCTATTTATAAAATTTAACACATCGAATAAACTTAATGCTTGAGCTGTATGCGATGAAAGTCGCACGTACAGTTCTTAGAGGATGTCATAGTTGTAAAACTTGGCGGAGCCTCAACAGACCCTATGCAGCTTTACTGTAGTTAGTTATCATATGAATCTAGAACAACTTTAATTAATAGTGAATAGATAAGTCGATAGACGTTTTGTGGAAACCTTATAATTATAGTTGGGTTTATGTTTACCTTTTAAGGTCAATACTTACGAGGGATAGTTGACTAATTGGCAGTTTGACTGGGGCGGTCGTCTTTAAAAAAGTATCAAAGTACATCCAAATATTTCATATAAATCTCTGAAGTCTTACATTTTGTTTGACTTTTAAATATTAAGACTGTTTGTTTTTACAACTCTTAATATAAAAACAAAAACTTATACTCTCTCAAATCTGTATTTACACTACACATAGAGTATAACAAATTTAACATTACAAAAGGTATAGCTAGAAATTGAATGGAGATCAATCAACCAGTGAAGGGTTGCGCATAGTTCAATGGCGGTAAGCATGCTTAACTGAAAGACCTAAAAGTCGCACAGATACGTAAGTAGGGCATAGTGACCCCTCGCTATAATATGGGATAGACGGGGATCAATTAATAAAAGTTACGCTAGGGATAAGCATGTTGTCCCTTTTTATCCACTGATAAAAAATAAAACTGGGTGAATTGCAAGAACCTCTTAAAAATGATCTTAAGAAAACTTGCAGCGAAGCTTATTTTGACACATTAAAAATGAAATAAGAACGTTCAACGACTAGAAAGTGAGTAGTGTCTACAATAATCTTTCCACGAGCGCCCAGCATCTTAATTTATATTTTTTAATTAAAACTAAATATTAAAATCCAGATTTAGTATTTTATTAAGCTGCTAACATTATTTGAAAATAATTTAAAAAAACAAAAAATAAAAAGTAATTAAATAATGAAACAAATATTAAAACAAGAAATAATAGGTTTAGGTCCTAATAGTACTAAAATTAAAGAGTACAAAAACAATTTATTAGAATTAACTTTAATTCAAAAAGAAGCAGTTATAGGTTTAATGTTAGGAGATGCTAGTTTACAATCTCAAAATAAAGGTAAAACTTATAGACTAAAATTTGAATGGGGAAATAAAAATAAAATCTATGCATTGCATGTGTTTGAACTCTTTGATGAATGGGTATTATCTCAACCTCATAAAAAAGAAAGATTAAGTCCTCAAGGAAATCTTGTGATAAATTGGGGTTTTCAAACCTTTAGTCACATAGCTTTTAATTATTTAGCGGATCTTTTTTTAACAAACGGTCGCAAAAGCATACATGATACTCTAATATTAGATCATTTAACAGCTAGAGGTTTAGCTTATTGGTTTATGGATGATGGTGGAAAATTAGATTACAATAAAAATTCTAAAAACAAAAGTGTAGTATTTAATACTCAAAGTTTTACTGAATTAGAAGTTCTAAAAATGTCTGAACAAATTAGTAATAAGTTTGATTTATTATGTGAAATCCGTTCAAATAAAAATAAGAAGGTCCTTGTGATCAAAGATGCCAGTTATCCTAAATTCTATGAGCTCATTAATCCTTATTTAGTCAAAGAAATGAGATATAAATTACCTCTATAAAGATGAAAATTAAAAATTTAATTTAAGATGATGACATAGTCTGAACAATAACGTGAGTTATTGAAGTAATGAATAAAGAGTCATTACATTAACAAAATTTGAACAGGCTGATAGCCGACGAGAGTACACATTGTCTCGGCTGCTTGGCACCTTAAATTTATAAACAAATGACATAAATTTTATAAACTTAATTTTAATAAACATAATTTTTTTTAATATAATTCTTGATAATGACATTTAATAAATAATTATTTATTGTTATTATAAATTCAAGATATACTATTATCTCATTAACTTATAATATAATTATATTATATTACGTTTATTTAGATATTACATATAAAATAAGCAGAGATAGCTCTTTAATATATTAATAAAATTAGAGCAAATTAATAATTATAACAGACATATGAATAAAACAATTAAAGATATGCTAATTGGGGTTTTATTGGGAGACGCTCATATTAGAAGAACTGGATTAGATAAAGCTTTTATTTCCTTTGAACAATCTAGTAAAAAATTAGAATATATTCAATATTTAAAACATTTAACCATAGAAGGAGGTTTACCTTTAATGGATGAAAATTTAAAGGAATATATAAGAGAAGATTTAAGACACAACTCTCAAAATAGATCATTATATTTTAGAACTCAATCTATTGAAGAACTAAAACATATGGCTGATTTATTTCTAAATGAGGTTGGAAAAAAAATAATACCTACTAATATCGCTGATCATTTAACAGCTAGAAGTTTAGCTTTTTGAATAATGGATGATGGTCAAAGGGTAAATAGAGGTGGAGTGACTTTATGTACAGATAGTTATCAAAAAGAAGAAATTCAAATTCTTAGAGATGCTCTTAAAAACAATTTTAATTTAGATACTACTATTCATAATAAAAAAGGTAAAGATGAAACTATTTATGAAAGAATTTATATTAAGAAAGAGGGTTTTGAAGAAATTAAACCTTCTTTATTATCTCACATGCATAATTCAATGTTATATAAAATAAATGAAGAAATAGTAATAAAACAAAATTCTGAAGATATTGACAGTGAAAGTGGAGAAATTATGGACATTTTTGACATTGGGGGATCTTAATAATAATATTAATTTAGAAGTTGGCTATATGCTGGAACATTCTTAGAGCTTTCAATACTTATTTATAAGTTAAAATTTGAAAGATTGAACAATCAGCAGGGAAGTTATAAATTTTAATTTATAGCTACTGTAGAATTTATAACCCCTCAACGACTACACGCCAACAACCAGGAGCTAAATAAATTGTATTCTTTATGCTGGTTGAAGATATAGTCTAAACTTAACTGAAAAGTTAAGAATATTATTTTATTTAATCTTAAATAAGGTAAAATAATATAATAAAATGCGATGTCGACTCATCCTAACCTCCGGGGGTAGAAGCTTGGAAGGGTTCGGCTGTTCGCCGATTAAAAGGGTACGTGAGTTGGGTTTAAATAACAACAATATAAAATATTCTTTATCAAAAAACAAATTTGTTTTTTTTTCTTTGTCTGTCTTTTATAATTTGTGCTGCTAACATTAAAAACAAAATAAAGAAATAAAGTAAAAAAATGAAAAATACAATAATTAAATATAATAATACCTCTAATATTAAGACTTTAATAGTATTACCTGGAGAACTTCATTCTATTTTAATAGGTATTGTATTAAGTGATGGAGGATTATATAGATCTTCTACTACTGCTAATACTAGATTAGAAATGAGTTTTGGTGAAAAATATAAAGAATTAGCTCTTCATATTAGTGAATTATTTAAAGATTATCTGAACAATCCTTTAAAACCTTTAGAAATTAAAGGTAAAAATAAAATTTATATTAATTATAGATTTAAAACAAAAAATCTTTCTATATTTAATTGATATCATGAAATGTTTTATAAATTAAATCCTGAAACAAATAAATATAAAAAAATAGTTCCAGCAAATATAATAAATTTAATGGATCCTATTATACTAGCTTATATGATTCAAGGAGATGGAAATTTTTATAAAAATAGAGTTCGGATATATACAAATAGTTTAACTAAACAAGAAGTTGAAAATTTAGCTTTTTCTATTAATAGTCACTTAAATATTTATACTGGTGTGCTTCATGATCGAAAAAATCAATGAATATTAACTATAGGTGCTAATAATTTAGAATTATTAAGAAAAATAGTTATTCCATATTTTCATCCTTCAATGTTATATAGATTAGGATTATAATTTAGTGGCAGATATTTTAATATTTTAATATTTTATATTGATAATAAGCCCCATTTTTTTAATTAAATTTCAAATAGGAAAATGAAAATCGGATAAAATGCAAGAAACACTTTAATTACAGTCAATTTGCAGCCAAGCGTGAAAAAGTGAATAATTAATAATAGTAATTATATGTTTCACGAAGGTTCAACGACTAACAGGTGAGTATCACTAACAATAACCCTGACACGAACATCCGACAATACTTAATTGTATTGATGACATAGTCTGAACAATAACGTGAGTTATTGAAGTAATGAATAAAGAGTCATTACGTTAACAAAATTGTTAATACGACGTGAGTCAGTATGGTCCCTATCTTCTGGAGGAAAAATTAGTAAAAGGAGGCAGACCTTCTAGTACGAAAGGACCAATAGGCTGTGTTTCTCTAGTGCACCAATTGTTTGTACTTAATTGTTATATATTTTATAATAATTAAAGAATGCATAGTTGGGTAGCCACAAACATAATAGATAAGTGCTGAATGTCTATAAAGCAAGAATCTAACCTCTAGATACTAACTATGATTATAATCTTATTTATTTACTACTAAATTAGACACAAATCATATAATTAAGAAATAGAACATTTCTAGATAGGCTGCAAATGAACATACTGTGAAGTATTAAGTTTAGCAGTACTAATTTATAAAGAAACTTGATGTTAAAGGTTGTCATTTTTATATAAATATTTTTTATTCATTTATTTGTTATATTTGAGTTGAGATTTAATTATAAAAATATTTAATTTTTAAATTTATAAACATATTAAACATATTAATATTAAAATAATTTAAATATTTTTAGATATAATAAATAAATTATACAATTTAATAAAGAAAAATAAAGTAACAAATTTAAATTTATAAAAACAAATAAATAAACTAAACTAACCTAAACTAACTAAACTAAACTAAAATGAGATATAAATAAATTTTTAAATTTATAAATACAAACTCTAGTTATTCTCTTATACCCTTTTGTTTTGTCACAATTTTCTATCTCTCATTTTTTTAAAATTGTGACACTACAAGTGATTAATTTAAAGCAGAACCTGATTGAATTTTAACTAAAATTAACATTTCAAATGTGTGACTTTTAGGAATAAAATTTGACTTATTTATTTCTTTAAAGGATATTTTTTGGTTTTCTTTTAATGTGATGATTTCTTTTAACTTTATTAATACTTAATATTAATTTATAAATTGTTCTCTAAATTAGTCTCTGACTTCTCAGTGAAAGATATTAAATTAAACACTCTTATTAATAATGTAAATAAGAGATAAAAAGTTTATTATTTTAAAATATGAAACTTATTTCTATTTAAACTATTTAAAATAAATAGCATCACTTTTTATACAATACTTGATATTATTTATAAGCAGTTATTTTATCTTTATTTATAGGTGGAGGTATTATATTAGACTATCAAGATTTATCTTTTTTAACTTTTCTTTATTTAATTTAAATTTTGATTATATTTATGATTTATATTCTAATTTAATTGAAATTAAAGATAGTTTAATGACAGATTTTATTAATTAATTTTTTAACAAAAATTGCTTTCAAATAAAGAAAGTATTCAAGAAATATCTGAGGATATAATTAATCTTAAAGATAATATTCAATAAACCTTTAATAATGAATCTTTACTAAATGATTATAAAAATATAAATGATAATAATAATATTTCTGAGAATACTTCTTATAATTATTTCTTTATTTTTATATTTATTTTAATTTTATCTACTATGTTTGGTTATATTATTTTGGTGATTACTTTTATCCAAATCTATTAAATTTATCTCAACCAAATAAAATCAATAACATTGATTTCTCAAACGCATATTCAATCTACAATAATGTTTATTTATTGGAAGGTTTTAATACTTTAACATCTTAAGATATAGAAGATATTTTATCTAATATTGAATTAAATGTTGAAAATACACAATCAAATCTCGAATATAAATTTTATCAAACGATTTAATTAATAGAGTAAAAGAATGAAAGGAAACTTATTTACAATCATTAGAAAATAATTTACAATCATTATAAAATAATTTACAATCATTAGAAAATTATGTAAATGTTATAGAAAGATCAGATTCAAATAAAACAATAAATCAAGATATAATAAATAGTGTTTTATAAAATTTTAATTCCTAAAAGTCACTATAATTTTAGTGGGTCGGTAGGATAGGTTTTTATAAATTACGCTTCTGATTACATTTGGATAGCTACTAGGGTTTTATAAATTAGTATTACGCTTCTGATTATATTTGGAAAGGTAATAGTATAAAAATTTTATTGTTATAACCCCCTCTATAAGTATATAATAAAGGATTAAGAATGGTGTCTACTTATACATTTTCGAAAATATTAGTTTAGGATCGATCCCTATTAATTCTAATCTAAATTTTAAATAATTTATTTTTAGAATTAATTATAAAGAGTATAAATAATTGATATTAATATAATTAATTATAACAGAGTATAAATATTTATATGTTAATATCATTAATATTTAATATTTATACATTATTACTATTTAGCAGTATAAAATTGATATAATTTATCATTTTGTAGCTATACTTATAAGTGTAGTCAGTGCTTCTTTATTATTTAAACTATTTTAAGCCTCATTTGTCATTAGAATAACTATATTTTAATAGTTTATAAGTAGTTATTCCACACACTAAACTGTAATTTTACAGTCATTTTCTTTACTCTGAATTAGTGGTCAACACTTAAAAACTTTAATGTTTTATGTTTAAAAACAAAATTAATTAATTGGATTATGATTTTTTCTAACATGATGTTATTTGATTTAAATTTTTTAGATACATTTTTAAATTTTTACGATTTTGACATGTATTTAGGGTTTGATATAAAATCAAAACTATTTTTTATAATAATTTGTATTTCTACTATTATTTTAATTGGTTTTTTACCTTATATTTTTATAATGATAAAAGGTGGTCAAATCATAAAAGACATAGGTAGATTAGGTACTGGTGGTTTAGCTCTTATTGGTGGTATTGATTCTGCTTTAAATCTTTACGATAGATTGGGTGGAAACAGTGGTGATTCTAATAGTGATGATTCTAAAAAAGATGATTCTAAAAAAGATGATTCTAAAAAAGATGATTCTAAAAAAGATGATTCTAAAAAAGATGATTCTAAAAAAGATGATTCTAAAAAAGATGATAAAGAGAATAATAATGATGATAAAAATAAAGATAATAATGATAATAATGATAATAACAATGATAACAAAGATAAAAACAATGATCAAGATAAAACAAATAATTTGTAATATTAATTTTCAACTTAAAAAATTGTTTTTAAAATTATTATATAATTATAACTCTGCTTATATTTTACCATTTATATTAAATAATATAGGTAAAGAGATGAATAATACACCTGAACCTATAGCTAGTTATGCTCTTTCGATGATTATTTTAAATGTAATAGTTTTATTTTGTTTTGTGAATGTATTGGGGTATATTTTTTCTTTATATTTATTATCAAAATATAATAATGATATAGAGGCTAAATATCCAAAATTAATAAAATTTATAAACTATTTTAAAAAATCAAGTAAGTTCTTTATTATATATGAAACTGTTATTGGATTTATATTTTTAATAATCATAATATTATTAAATATATTTTTATTTATTATGATGTCTAATGTTTAAATTAAATAATTTTATATTAGTTAAAAATAAACTAACCTAAACTAAACTAACCTCCCCTCACCTAAACTAAAATAAAAAATTTTTTACCAACCTTCTTAGACATCACGCTGTGGTATTATCTTTTTTCTATAAGATTGAAGATTTAAAAATATAATTTAAAAAAAAAAAGTTATTAAGTATAAGTATAATTTTTTTGTTGTTTTTCCCCTTTATATAAAAATATATAAAAATATAAATTTAAATTAAGTTTTTTTAAAGCTAAATTAACATTTAATAACAAAAAACACGGTCTGTGGTATAATATAATCTTAATTGATAATAGTGATAAAAATAAAAAATTAAAAGGTAAAAAATTAAATTTTTTAATAAAAATTAGCCTCTTATTATTAAATAATTAAATATTAGCCTCTAATTATTAAATAATTAAATATCTATTATGGAAAATAAAAAATAAAAATATTTTTATAAGTTCACCTGAACCTCACTTTACTATTTTAAATACACTTAAACTTAATCTGGAACTTGTAAATACAACGCATAATTAGGATACATTTAAAAATAAATTAATAAATTATAAATTTGGTAATTATATGTATAATATTGAGCAGATTGACAATGATTTAAATTTGGATTGGAAGAATACCTTATTTAATATTTTAATTTAAAGATGGTATTAATTATTCTTTATCTCTGTTAGGTTCTTATATTTTAGATAATAATCAAATAAAATATGTTAGTTTTTCTAAACATTTATTATTAAATTAACTAAAAAATAAATTTTAATGCTTTATGTCTTTATATATAAGGTCAAATAGATCTTTTAGATCTTATTTTAGAAATTGATGAATATTTAGGATTAGATGATAAAAGTTTCTGTAATAGTTTTTAGATATAGATAAATTTCAATTCATCAAGATGTATATGATAAAGTATCTAAAATCTCTTATAAATCAAAAAATAATATTAAAGATATAGAAGATAAAAATGTTAAAACTTCTAATATTTTATTAAATAATAAATTAGTTAGATTTTTAAATATAATACCATTCTCTTATGATTTTTTAAAATATGATATTTATTTAGGAGAAAAGAAAAAAAAATATGATATTTATTTAGGATAAAAGAAGATTTATGGATAATCAGGTAAAATATATAATATTAATCAGGATATAAGCGTAATTATTTATAGTATCAAGTAAGATAATTATAAATTAATTATTTATAAAAATAATTATGAGTAGGTTACTTTTTAAGATTATATACTAAGATATAGTCAAAGTAAATATGATTTAATAATAAAAATAGGTAATAATAAAATATTTATTAACACTGATATATAAACATATAAATACTAATATAAATAGTAACAAATTCAACAAATAAAAAGATATTTAATTAGATATATAAAATATGTCACCTTTGATATAAAATGTTATCTAGATGAAAATAATCAATTTAAACCTTTTTCTTGTAAAGGGGATCATCCTAAAAAAGATAAAGAATATATAATAACTGATTATTTAAATTGGGAAGATATGCTTATAAATTCTACTTTAAATCTGTTTAATAATTTTCCAAATCATACTGTTTATGTTCATAATTTATCTTCATTTGATAGTTTATTTTTATTAAAAATTTATTATAAAAAATTTAATTGTAAAGTTATTTTTAAAGATAATAGAGCTATCCAACTAAAAATTTAATTTAATTTAATTTAATTTAATTTATTATAAAATTAAGAATAAAAAAATAAATCTTATTTTTAAATACAGTTTAATGTTATTCCCTTTAAGTTTAGAGAAATTAATTAAAGATTTTAATATTAAAACAAAAAAAATTATATTTTCCTTATTTATTTTTGATAACTTTAGATAATATTAATTATGAAGGAGATATTTCGAATTACCTTTATTATGCTTATGTATTGTATTAATGAAGAATATATTAAATTAGTTTCTAATTATAATGAAATTAATAAATGGACTTTTATTAAATAAAATAGTCCTTATTTACACAAGGATGTAAAAGCTTTATATGAAATAATAGATTATTTTAGTAAATAAGTTTATGATGAATAAAAGTTTAATCTTACAAAAGTTATTTATATAAGTAGTCTTAAACTATTTTTAATTAATTATTATATGAAAATAAAAACCTATTCTAATTCCTAAATATAATCAATATAAAGATATTAAAAATGATTATTTTTGTGGTCGGGTATAAGTGTTCAAAATCTACTATAAAATTTACATTATTATGATGTAAATTCCTTATATTCTGACCTTATGTTAAAAACATTCCTCTCTACTCTTTGATTATAAGTAATAATCCTTGTTTAAATGAATCTTTTGGTTTTATTTATTCTACTGTAACAGTACCGAATGAAGTTTATAATCCTATCTTACCTTTTAGATATGAAAACGGTAATACTTAAAACACTACTGATACTTGGGATTCTTGGTTTTCTAGTTAAATATTAAAGGAAGATGTTCAAAAAGATGGTTTTTTAAGTAAATATTCCTTATGGTTATCTCTTTAAACAAGGTAATACTGTCTTTGAGGAATTTGTTTTAAACTCTTTCAAATTAAAAAAATAATCTCAAAATAATCCTGGTAGAAGATATTTTTTTAAATAAACCTTAAATTCTTTTTTTTAATGGACGTGTTAATTTCAGATATTTAAATTCTACTACTGAGATTGTTAAACCTGAAAAAGATAAAGAGATAGATTTAAAATATAAAATTTGTGAGAATAATATTTTTTATAATGAAACAGGTTTAGAAGATATAAAATATATTAATGAACCTTCGGATATTTTAAAAACTCTAGATTTTAATTCTTATTTAAATGTTTAAACTTAAAATTATATTAATAATAAAGATTATTTTAATAGATCTATTCCAATTGCTGCTATGATTACTTATTTAGCTAGAGTATTTAGATTTTATTGTAAGTATATAAGAAGAATCTATATTTTGTGACATTTATTTAATTATTGATAAACCTTTAGATCATCAAGACATAGTAGAGGAGATTGGAATCTTTAAATAGTTAGGTGGAATAAAGAGAGATTATTGTATAGCTCATAAATTATATTTAGTCGTGCTAGAAAATGGATAAACAATTATTAAATATAAGGTAATCAATAAATATCTTTTAACTGAATATTATTTTTTAAACTGACTTTATGATTTTCACCTAAATATTCCTATATCTAGATTTTATTTTGATCCTCGTAATTCTTCTATATCTGATATAAAATCAATATTACAAATTTCACCTTATTTCTTAAAAAGATACCCCCTTTATTTCACTTGACTAAAATTAGAAACTAAATCTTTTAAAATTGAGACTGGTAATATAATTAAAAAGGAATACTACAAATTTAACCATAGCTTAGTTCTTTATGATAATAAAATTTTTGCTTTAATTTTTTATAATAAATTAGCTATTGTTCCTTATGCTAGAAATAATTATTTACAATTATATTTACCCTTTAGATATAAATATAAAAAGAGATCTGAGAGTTTGGATTTTTTTTTTTAAATTTATAATTTAATGTTTAGTATCTCTAAACAAAACAATATTAAAATGTGTGAAAATATTTTTAATAATTAAAACAAAAATTAAATAATATTACTTTTGATAGACCTTCAATTAACTATTCTAATTAAGATAAAATTTCACATCTCACCTCACCTGGATTTAAAAGGGACTTTTATATTATAAAAGATGTAATACACTCGAGTTTTTTATTTTAAATTAATCTGATCTGTACTTTATAATAATAAATATTTAATTTTATTAAATTAAACTAAACTAAATTAAATTAAACTAAAATACAAATAAAATAAAATAAAATAAAAAATAAAAATAAAAATAAACAAATTTTTTTTTTTGTGTTATATTTAACTAAGCTAAACTAAACTAATTTATATTTATTAATAATTTCTTAAATTAAACAAAAAATAAATTTAATTAAAAAAATAAAAGTAAATAAAAATAAGATGAATTAAAAAAATTACAAAAATCATTTTATCGGTCCTTTAGTATAGTGGTGGTACTACTTCCCTTCACGAAGTCGGGATCAGTTCAAATCTGATAAGGATCACTATTTTTTTTTAGTTTATAATTAAATATAATAATAAAAACATATATTATAATAATAATAATATATAAGTTTATATATTAGATAATTATAGTAAAAAAAATATCTTAAATAAATATAAAAAATATGAACTAAATAAAATATAATTAAAAATATTTATAATATATTCCCTCTAATATTAAAAATTAGAATAAACTATTATAGACTACGAATTACCTATTTATATTTATTATTTATGTAAGACGAAATTATCAATAATTTGTTTTGTTTAATTAGTATCTTTTTTAATTTTATATAATTTTATATATATAATAAATAAATAAATAAATAAATATTATAAATAAATAAAAATTTAAAGATAAATAAAATTAATAACAAAATATTATTATTATAAAAACAAGTAGATATTATACATTATATTGATTTTTGTGTTGTTATTTTTATTAATATTATTAATAATATGATTTAACTTATTCTAATAAGAAAATAAGAAAATAAGAGAATAAGATAATAAGATATTATTGTTTTTATTTAATTAAAAATAATAAATTAAAATTAAAAAATAATAAATTTAAATTTATATTTAGTTATATAGTAAAATTAAAAAAAATTATTATCTTAATTTTAAATATAATTAATGAAATAATTATTGATTGTTTAAAAAATGAATTAAAATAAAATATAAAAGAGAATAGGTATGATGAAAGTTATACCTTTATAATATATTAGATCTCAAATAAAGATTTATTAATAAATATGAAATCTAATAAATATATTTTTTTTTCCTTTATTAAATGTTCTCTAAAGAATAAAACAAACAACAAACATTACACAATGAAACTTCACATTTCTTCTATAAATATAACCTTATTAATACAAAATTTAAACCTAATAATATTAAATTTTTTAATTTGTGTTATAGTCAAAATAATAAAATTAATACTATTAATAAAATTAACTTTAATAATATTAAATTTATCCTCTGGAGAAAATATATTATTATTTAGTCTTTTTACTAATATTTCTTCTAATATTATTCTAATAATAAATAATTTAATATCTTTCTATAAACTCTCTCATCTAATATCTAACAAAATATTCTTAATAATTTTTTTACTCTTGTTTATAAATATAATATTAATCATACTCTGATTATATTTAATACTAAATTATAATATTAGATATAAATATTTCATTGCTATTAATAATTTATTTAAACCAATTATTTTTATTATTAAAGGAATAAAATATATTAATATTATTATTATTTTATATTATATTTTTAATTTATTATTTAAAGGATTATTAATTGAGGAATTATTATTAATTTTTTATAGTAATAATCTTCTTAATCTAATTAACTTTAATAATATTAAATTCTCATTTTTAGGAGATGAAAGTATTGATAATTCTATTCCTAAGAATAATAATTTTAATTCACAAAATTCAATTATTAGAAGGGAAGAATTGTCAACATCTAATGAAAATATTTCAAATAATATTTTAGATAATCCTAATGATAGTGATATTTCTTCTCTTAAATCAGATTTATCTGAAGAATTTTTCTCTCCAGAGTCTACTGAATCCTTTGAAAATTTTAATAACAAATCTTTGAATTTTAAATATAAATATTTAAAAAGAAAATTTTTTAATAAAGCAATAGAATATAATATACCTTTTTTAGATTGGTTTATTGAGTTATTAAATAAAAATGAGGGAAATAAATCTAAAGTGGATGATTTAATAGAAACTAATTTAAATAGTATTCAAAAAATAGAAAGAAATGCACAATTAAATAATCATGCTTTTTTCAGAATTAAACCTTTTCTACTAAATAAAACTGATAGAAGTCCTATAGCTTATCCTGATACTATACCTGTTTCAAAAAAACAATATGATTTGGAGGATATATAATTTTATATAGACCTTTTAGGTGGATATTTTTATAAGTTCAACATATTTGGGATTAGGATGTATAATTTTTTATTATAATTTACCCTATTTATTAGTAATATAATTTATCTAATAACTCCCCTCCCCTAACCTAAACTAAACTAAAATAATAATTTTATGTGTCACTTTAAAATATTAATTACACCTATGGACTATTACTAAATATTAATATAAAATATCTATACTAATTTCTTACTTTCAATTAAATTATTGAATCCCTAATCTCACTAATGCAAATCTTGAATACAATAATTTATAGTTTTATAATTTAAATTAAAATTTCTTTTTATTAAACTAATTTTATACATATTTAAAATATTCATTATTAGATAGATTAATATTATTAAACTAAT
This sequence comes from Macrocybe gigantea, assembly GCA_011319805.1. Taxonomy (NCBI): domain Eukaryota; kingdom Fungi; phylum Basidiomycota; class Agaricomycetes; order Agaricales; family Callistosporiaceae; genus Macrocybe; species Macrocybe gigantea. The sequence continues at coordinate 48,563 of SJRY01000183.1, forward strand.
TTTATACATATTTAAAATATTCATTATTAGATAGATTAATATTATTAAAATAGTTATATTCTGGAATTTTGCTTTCATAATTTAATGAATACTTTATTATTATAAGAATATAACAATATTCCTATTTTTAACAATTATTCTGTAGTAGATTAATTAAATTTTTATGATAATAATAATTAATATATAAAATATATCTTATTTTTAATAAATATTATTTTTATTATTTTACTTTATTTGAGTATAGAAAATAATTGAGCCTTTTTAATTGATCTTAATGATTTATATTAAAAATATTACATTAAATTCGACAGATTATGAAGAGATATAATTATTATATTAATTCTCTAATTTAAAATAATTACTTTATTATTCATATTTTGTTAATATTCTTATAATTAATTAAATAATATGAATATTGAATTAGTGTTTTAATATTATAAATATATAAACAAATAATTATATTATAATCAATTGTTCTAGTTTATAGTTCCATAGTAATAAATATTTTTAATAACTATATGATATTTTTCATTTATTTTTTAATAAATTAGATAATATAAAGCCTTAAAATTATTATATTTATATAATTATACTTAGTATTATTATTTTAATATTAAATAATTATTTTAAACAAATTATATTAAAAAAACTTTCTTTAATTACAGAGATTTAAAAAAACTAACTTAATAGTTTTTGTTTTAAATTAATTTTTATTTTTTTTTTAATATTTGAATAAAAAGCTGATATAATTTTATAACAATAATAAATAATTAGTCCATTCAACCCTATATATATATTAATATTTCCAAAATTAATAAAAGTATTTTTATATAAATTAAACATTTTTTGAATATAATTCTATTTTAGAATGTATAGTTTAATTATTTATAGTAAGTAGTCTAATTTTATTATTTTTAAATGTATTACTAATAGTTAGTACTATTTTAAATATTGATTATAGAAAGGATAAATTTTTAATGAAGGATAATATTAGTAAAAATACACAAGATTCTATAAGATGTAGGTTTACACCTCACAGTTTAACAATTATTGGAACAGCGTTAGCTGTATATAGAATTACATCATTTAATCCTATATTTAAAACTATCACTAGTGTAGGATTCATAGGTGTTACTTTACCTATTATTTTATATATTCATGAAGTATAAAATCTAACTGATTTTAATAAATTAATGTATTCCTGTCTGAAATATAAATAAACTAGTAATTGTTCCTCATTTATACCTTCTAATATTAAAGATGAAGATTTAAATCCTATTATACCAAAACTTATGTATTAAGTTCAGGCTAAATAGGATGAAATTAAAAAAAGTAACAATCATTCTTATCTACAGATGAGGATAATTTTTTTAATATTTATTTTAGGAGGATTTAAATTCCTTTTTATCTATATTTAAAACTATTCCTGTTGAAGTTTATTTTAGATGATTTAATAGGGCAACAATTATTTATACATCTTTTTTTATTATTAATTGTAATAGGTTTAATATTATTATTTAGTGTGTATATTGTGTATATTTTTATAATAATTAGGATAAATAATAATAAATTTATAACTAATAAATTTAATAATAAATTTATTTTATTCTTTAATAAATATCAATTATTACTATCTAAAATAAGTCTATTTATATTACCTTTATTTATATTACCTTTATTTTTATTACCTTTATTTATATTACCTTTATTTATATTGTTAGGAATTAATAGAACTTTTTATAGGGTTATATTTTATTTTTACTCCTCCTATTTCTTATGATAAATTACCTTTAGATTTACATATTTATAAAAATTAATATATACTCATATTTATATTTTTACATTTTATCCTTATCCTATATTTATGTTATATATACATAAATTATTTAAAATAAATTTCATATTAATAACTAATAATATTTCGTTCTCATTTTCCTATTTAATATAATTAATTATATCTGTATTTAATTCCATTATACACATTCCACAAATAATATCTATAACTGATATTCACAACTAATCCTTCTATATATTACATTTTATATATTCCTATTTTTAATATAATAATTAAATTATGTTATAATTACTCAGTTAATATATTTTCTACATCACTAAACCTAAATAATAATCGTTTACTCCTTTATTACCTTAGATCACTTATAGAATATTTCCTGTTAATTTAAATGATTTATAAACTTTTAGATATTTAGGTAAAACTAATGAATATAAGGATGAATATAATTCTATAGAACTATTTAATATTGAAATATAATAAAATGAATTTAAAAGTAAATTATTTTTAATTGATAACTCTTTTTAATTAATAGTGATAAAGCTATATATAATCTATTGTGGAAATTTTTAAATTTTATTATAAATAATTCAAACTATTTTTAAATTATATTTGAACATAAGTTAGGAAGTTTCGAGGGTTATTTTATTTATAAAAATCTTAGTAATTAATGTTAACCTTACAAAATTAACACAATTATAGATACTAAAAATAAATTTATAATTATTACTTATAAACATGATAATTTAATTACATTTAAATGGTTAGACTCTTATAGAATATTAACCGTTAGTTTAGATGATTTATGTAAAAAATTTAAAACACAAGGTCAACTTAGTAAATATAAGATTGAATTTCATTCAACCAATTTCTTTGAAAATAATAAATCTCTGAGAATAATACAACAATTATTGTATACAAGAGTCTGTTGCTTTATTACAAACATTCTTATAATCTCAAGAAATATATATTAAAGATTTTAATATTGATATCACCACTATTGTATCAACATCCAGTGTGTCATTAAAAAGAGTTAGAAATAAATTTCTTAAACATAATATACCTTCATTTAAAATTAAAGTTTGGAATATGGATAATTCTCTTAATAAACATATAAAACATAATAAAAATACAAATAATATGTTATTAAAAAGAAATTATTCTACTAAAATTAATAATAAATATGTGGAAAATTATATAAAACCTTATAAACATAATTATACAACAACTTTAACCCCTATTAGTACAATGGATATTGAAACAATAAATTATAATGATGTTCAAATACCTATTGCTATTTCAATTGCTTATACAGATTATAATAATAATATAAAAACTAAATTATTCTTAATCGATAATATTATTAAATAATATAGAGAAAGCTGTAAATAATTTATGAAGTGATTTTTTTAATTTATAATTAACAACCATAATTATTTTAAAAATATATTTGTACATAATCTAGGCAGTTTTGATGGTTATTTTATTTATAAAGCTTTAAGTAAAATGTATAAACCTAATCAAATTAATACAATTATAGATAATAAAAATAAATTTATATTAATTCATTTTTAAGATCACAAAATTCAAATTAAATGGTTAGACTCTTATAGAATATTTCCAGTTAGTTTAAATGATCTATGTAAAATGTTTAATGTTACAGGTAAAAGTAACGTTTATAAAGATGGATATAATTCTATACAATTGTTTAACACTCTAAAATTATTAGAAGAATTTAAAAATTATAGTATACAAGATTCATTAGCGTTATTACAAGCATTATTACAAGCTCAATTAAAATATCATAATGATTTTAACATTGATATCACTAGTATTGTATCAAGTTCTTCTTTATCATTAAAAATATTTAAAAACATTTTTCTTAAACATAATATACCTTCATTTAAAAAATCTATTGATAATTTTATTAGAAAAAGTTATTTTGGAGGAGGAATAGATTATTATAAAGCTTATGAACAAAATCTATATTATTATTATGTAAATTCATTATACCCTTTTGCTATGTGTAAACCTATGCCTTTTGAAATAATTAAAGAGCATAAAAATATGGATTTAACATTAACTAAAGATAGTGATTTATTTGGTTTCTTTGAATGTGAATGTTATGTACCAAATAATGTTAGACCAATGTTACCTTATAAACATAAAGGCAAAACTATATATCCTTAGGGGAGTTGAATAGGTAATTATTTTACTGAAGAAATGAAAGCTTTAATGAAATATGGTTATAAATTTAAACTTTTAAATGGTTATGAGTTTTGTAAAATAAACTTATTTAGTGATTATGTACAACATTTTTACAATATTAAAAAAAATTCTGGTGGATCTAGTAAATTTATTGCTAAATTACATTTAAATGGATTAGAGGGGAGATAAGTATAATAGTTTATGTTTATAAGAGATAAAAGGGATTATTAAATTTTATAATTCGGATAGTTTGATAGAGAATACAATATAATAATTAATTATTTATTCATTATTATAATAATTGTTACGAATAATTATATTTATACAATATCTAATATATACTGGGTTAATATAATTATAATAAAAGTTTCAAAGATGAAATAAAAATTTTATTTAAGACCAAAAAAAATTTTAAATATCTATTAATTTTATGTGATACTTTTAATATATTTATAACAAGAGAATGGATATAAAGATCATTTATGATCAATAGAATTAGTGATAATATATACAATTTAATTACCGTATTACATATTAATTATCACACATGTTACTATTTTTAAAAATAATTTTAATCACATTTAAATATCTTTACATAATTTTAACTAAAATTGTAACACAATTATCAATATTAAATATTAGAATAGATAATATTATTAACAATTTTAGTACAGATAAAAATAATAAATTTAATTTTTATACTTTTTTTCGATATAATTTATAAAACAATTGTTATTATAAGTATATTAGCTTCAACAATATTTTTAGCTTCAAATGACTCTCAAATTTTCAACACAACAATATTTTCAATATATTTTAATCATTTTTATAATTTATTTATAGATTTTTTATAAAAATAAATTTATTCAATTTATAATAGAGTTAAATTTAATTTATAATAAAAATATAAGTTAAACTATTAATACTAATAATGAGGATATAACTGATCTGACATAATATATATATAATGATGAAGAATCTAACTTAAAAATAGATAACTCTCAAACTATAAATAATGATAATGATTCAAAAAGTTTGTTTATTTATTTTATTTATTTATTTTATTTATTTTATTATATCAACAATGTTATTATTTGGTATATTATATTTCGTTTATGAATTTAGTACCCAATATGGAACTATTTTACAAGAATTAGGTAATGTGACTCAATTAAAACAATTATTTGATAATCTAGATATTTATTCTATTGTATATGATTCACCAACTTTTTCAGATTATTTTCACTCCCCTCCACAAATTATGTCACCTGATACTTTTCAAAAAGAGTTAGAATTACTTGAAGAGAAATATAAATAGATAAGAAAGAAATTAAAAAAGTTAATTTTGAAAGATATAAATCAAAGGGTACTATTACTCATTAGACGATTATTAAAATTTGAAATATCAAATAAAGATTAATTAAATATTTTATAAGTAACCTATTATTTTTTAAAATTTTAATTATATATAATGATATTTTAATTGAGTTGAGATTTATTATTATTAATATAATTAATTTTATAATTAATTAATAATATTTGTTTAAAAGTAGAAGAAATTTAAAAAGAAGTTATTAATTAGGTAATTATGATAAATATTTTTTTATATTTATATAGGTTCGAATCCTTTACTTCTTAGATTATATTATAATATTTAAATGATATTAATATATTTAATTGTTATAATATAAGAATTTATTATGAAGATTAATCTTAAGATGCTTTTTAATTCAAAAATTATAATATTATTAAAAAAATATAATATTATAATAATTATATATGAATTAGAGTTGTGAATTATATATTCACTAAGCATTTATCTTAAATTTAATAATAATTTTTGTTATAAAGATTTAAGGAACTAGTAAATTAAGATCTAGACTTTTATTAACATAAAAAATAAAATGAGAGAGTTAATAAAAAACTTTGGCAAATTTATAAGTGGTGCGGCTAGTGCTGTCACTTTGCATTCTTATTATAATTCCTTAAAAGACAATAGGCTGAAAGAGCAACTAGAAACAGCTTCTAGAAGATGGAGAGAATCTGAAATGCGAGTTCATGAATTGGAGAAGAAAGATTTAATGAATCAAATTGAACATACAAAGTTGTCCTCTTTAAAAAGTCCAGTTGAAACTTCACAACAACAAATTAAAAATGAATTAGAACAAATTAACCGATTTGAAGATAATTCTGAACTAAACTCTCAGATAACTGAACGAGTACAAAATATTACTACTGAAATAGATAAAGTGACTAATACAGTAGATGAGATTATTGATAATATAAAAAAAAATTTTTTGGGTGATAATGATTGGTTAACTTCTATTAAAGAGAGAATAGAAAATTGGAATAGTCTTTTATCAGATTTAAGTACAGAACAATTAGGTGCCTTAGCTCATTTATCCTCTGCTATATTTATTTTATTTTGTTTGAGTAGCATAATTGTTATAATATACAGTGAATTTTTATTGGATTTTTTTAAATTAGAGGATAAATATCCTAGATTAGGACGATTCATAAGAATAAGAAAGATGTTTCAACATTTTTATTTATTTATGAATTTTATTTTCATTATTATTACTTTATTTGCTATAATATTCATTAATTTTTATGTTTTATATAAATAATATTAATTTTAAAATTATTAATCTTATTAATCTTATTAATCTTAGTAATCTTATTAATCTTATTAATCTTAGTAATCTTATTAATCTTAGTAGTTGAATTTGGAATATTTTTTAATTATTTTAATTTACCTTTACATTCAACCCCATATTTTAATTTGGTTTATTATTTAATTTTTATAAAAATAATTTATTATTTAAATTAATATTTTTCTTAACTCAAGAATATAATCATTTATCTCTATTGATTAAATCTAAAAATATATAAATTAAATTAAAAAAATAAATAATTAATACTCCATTTTAATATTTTACTTGAAATATTCAAAATTTAGGAATTAATATTTTCGTACCACCTAATGAGGTTCTTATTGTTTTATAGTTAATAATTTTTATAATTTTTTAAAATTTGTGCTTTTTTATATTATTTTGTTACTTTTTATTAAAGATCTTATAGTAAAAAGTTATTAAATAAAATTAAAATTTTAACTAAATTAATAAAATTAATTTTTATTAAAAACTAGTTTATATTTTGTAATAATATAAATTTAAATTTTTAATTAATAATTGGGATTATTATTCATATTTGTTTTAAATTGTTTTATTATTTTAAATCTTATTAATTTTGTTTTAGTAATTTAATATTAAAATAATTTTTATTAAGTTAAATTTATTTTTAGTATCCTTCTCTTACAAAATAAATAAATGAATATATTTTTATATATTTGTTATCTAATAATAATTTATTATTTAATTTATAAAAAAAATATTTTTATTTAAAAATGACAGATTTATTTAAGGTTAATTAAGAATAGATAATATTAATATAATTTTATTTTCTTATCTTTAGTCTTTATCTTTAAGTGTAGTGTTTATTAAAATAAAGTATAATTTTAATAAAAGAGAGTATAATTATATCTCTCGACTAATTAAATACAACTTTAATTTATAAATAAATAAAAAATTAATAAGTCTCCACTTAACTAAATATCCACTAGGTATAATTAAATTTTATAAATTTTAAAACTAAATTAAATGAATAAAATAAATAATTTTTATAATTTTTTAAATAAAAATTAAATTAATTAAATTAAAAAATAATGATCACTTTACTTTTATTAATCCCAATATTAGGTTCTTTATTATTACTCCCAATACCTTCAAATGGATTAACTACTCACACACAAATGAAGAAAATAGCATTAATAACTTCACTAATAAATTTCTTTCTTTCTTTATATCTCTGGTCTCAATTTGATTTCAATACCACCCAATATCAATTTGTCTCAGAATTTAATCAATTAAATTTTTGTCATTTAAATTTTGGTATAGATGGAGTATCTATTTATTTTGTATTATTAACAACTTTTGTAACACCAATTGCATTATTATCAAATTATTCAAATATAAATAAAAATTTAAAATTATTTTTAATTTCATTTTTACTATTAGAAACTTTACAAATATGTGCATTTGTTTCTTTAGATTTATTATTATTTTATATCTTTTTTGAAAGTGTATTACCAATATTATTTATAATTATAATCCTATTTGGTCATGGAACAGATAGATTTAGATCTGCATTTTTATTCTTTTTATATACTTTAGCTGGGAGTTTACCTATGTTATTATGTATATTATTAATTTATAGTTATATAGGATCAACAGATTTTCAATTAATCTCTTTATATGAAATAAGTTTAGAATATCAAAAAATATTATGGTTAGGCTTTTTTATAGCTTTGGCAGTAAAAACACCTTTATATCCATTTATTATCTGGTTACCTAAAGCACATAGTGATTCTCCTTTAGCAGGATCAATAATATTAGCTGCTACAATATTAAAATTAGCAACATATGGTTATATTAGAGTTTTAATTAATTTTTTACCTGATGCAAGTAATTATTTTAGTCCTTTAATACAAACTATAGCAGTAATTACTATAATTTATGCTTCTTTATCTACAATTATTCAACAAGATACAAAAAGATTAATAGCTTATAGTAGTGTAGCTCATATGGGTGTAGTAGTCTTAGGATTATTTTCAAATACAATACAAGGAATAGAAGGTGCCATATTATTAGCTTTAGCTCATGGTTTTGTTAGTCCAGCTTTATTTACTTGTGTGGGTGGAATTATTTATGATAGAACTGGAAAAAGAATTATTAATTATATTAGAGGATTAGTAACTTATATGCCTGTATTTACTATATTATTTTTTATTTTTATTATATGTAATACAGGAATACCTTTAAGTCTTAATTTTTTAGGAGAACAATTATCTTTAATTGGTATATGGCAAGAAAATCCAATAATTGCTACCTTAGGAGCCACTGGAATAGTATTATCTGCATGTTATTCTTTATTTTTATTTAATAGACTTTCTTATGGTTCTTATTCTCCTCATTTACCTATATTAAAAGATATAAATAGAAGAGAATATTACTTATTATTAAGTTTATTAATACCAACTATTGTTTTTGGAATATTACCTAATGTTTTATTGAATCCTCTACATACATCTATATCTGCTTTACTTTATACTTTTTAAATTAAATATTTAAATAAATAATAATAATTATAATAATTATAATAATAAATATTTGATTACTTGTATTAAAATATATAATCTAATCTAATCTAATATAATATAATTTAATATAATATAATATAATATAATTTAATATAATTTAACCTAAGAATTAATACTTTAATATTTAATTATTATATAAATAAATAAATAAATAAATAAATAAATAAATAAATAAATAAATAAATAAATATATAAAAAAATAAAATATTCAACTCTTGAATGCTTAGTCATCCTGCCTTAAATGTAAATTTAAATTCTAAATTTAATCCTTAAGGTCAATTCTTCTTGGTTAAACCTGCAAAAAATACATACTAATTAATATAAACTATTAATTATTATAATAATTTTTTTTGTTTAATGCCTTATACTCAAATATAAATAATATCGAATATAAAAATATACTTCTTTTGATATAAAAAAATAATAGAACGTTTAAAATGTACTCTTTATTTATTTAAATTTAATTAATTAAAAAAATATTCTTATATTATAAAAATAAAATAAAATAATTTAATTAATATTAGTTATTAAAAAAATAAAAAAATAAAAAATTTATTAAAAATTACTTTAATAATTGTATATTAATACTTAAATAATAATATAAAATATAAAATATATATAAAATAAAAATATAACTAAATATATATAATATATAATAATATATTAATTAATAAAAAAAATAATAAAATCTAAAAATAATAAAAAATATAATAATAATTAATTAAAAATATAAATAATATAAACTAAACGTAGGCAAAATAAATCATATATTTAATAATGACAACTATTTTTATAAATATTTTAGCATTTGGTACCTTATTATCAAGTGTATTTTCTATAACTTCAAAAAATCCTGTAATATCAGTTATTTTTTTAATTTCAACTTTTGTTCAAGCAGCATTATATTTAATTCTTATTGGTATTAATTTTGTAGGTATTTCTTATATTATAGTATATGTAGGTGCAATAGCTGTATTATTTTTATTTGTAATTATGATGATTAATATTAAATTAACAGATATATTAGAAACAGGAAATCAATATACTAAAAATTTACCTTTAGCAATAGCAATTGGATCTTTATTTATATATATAATATTTACAATTATACCATTTAATTTTAATAATGTACCAGCTTTCTCTATATTATTAGATAAAATTACATATTTAAATAGTATATTATCTAATTCTCAAATTATCTCTTTAAATTTTATTAATTCTATTGTAAATAATTATTTATTAACATCATTTTCTGATGTGATAATAACAGAATTTCAACAAATAGAAATTTTAGGTCATGGTTTATATACTTATGGGGGTGTATTATTAATAACATTAAGTATGATATTATTATTAGCTATGTTTGCTACTATAGTAATTTCTAGATCTAATAATAATTTATAGTTTATTATATCCTACTTTTTCTGTATTTAATTTCTTAATAAATTATAATTAATACTTCATACTTAATAATTATTAGTTTATAACTCTTTTGTTTTAATTTATTAAAATTATTTAATTATATAATTAACCCTAATATAAATTATTAATATAAATTATAAATATAACTAATATAAATTAATCCATTAATAAATTTATACTAATTAATTCCCCTATACTCATATAAAAATATAAATATATAAATATATATATAAAAATATAGTGTAAATCACTTTTTTAATTTAATTATTAAAAATTTAAAACTTTACAAAGAAAAGAAAGTTTAAAATACTAACATATAATTATATAAATAAAAAAAATGATAATAACTCTAATAACAACAAAATAAATAATTAAAATTTCTCTCTTAAAAGAGTATAAAATGAAATATTGCAATTGCAAATAAAATACGATAATCAAAAAAAAATTATCTAATTTTCAGGATGAATTTAATTTTGGTTCTGATTGAACGTTTTTCAGTAGTTTTAAGACATGCAAATCGTTGTTCTAAAATTTTTATTAAAATCTAATCTAAATGATAAAAATAAAAAATAATAAGAATAAGGTGTAAAGGTGAGTAATGTAAATTAGATTCCTTATAGTCTCCTTAATTAGGGGATAATTTTATTTTTCTAATCACATTAGAGATACTGATTAAAAATATAATAAAGGATAAATTTATTAAAAATAGTAAATTTTACCGCTATAAAAATACTAAAATTAAAACAAATAATTTTAATATTAACCTATATTATTATATTCAAATACAGGACAAGTAAAAGATAAATAAGCTATTTATCCGTAAAGGAACTTTTTTCTGCTATAAGATTCGATTTACTCTGTTTAATGGTAGTTGGAAGGGTAAAAGCCTCCCAAGCCTACGATCAGAAGCCATGTTTGATAGATCATATGGCCACATTGGGGATGAAATGTCCCAAGTAGTATTAACTACCAGCAGTCGAGAATATTAGTCAATGCTCGCAAGAGTGAACTAGCTAACTGAAATCATAAAGTCATAAAATATGAAAATTATGATAATGTAAGGGAAAACCCTGATAATACCTTACTATAAGTGTTGTCCAAAACTGGTGCCAGAAGACTCGGTAAGGCCAGAGACGCAAACGTTAGTCGTCCTAATCAGGCGTAAAGGGTATGTAGGCTGCTTTAAAAGTTTTAAACTTTAAATAGCTCTGTTAGATAGTTTAATTATTAAAAATAATTAATATTATTATATAAATACTAAAATATGTTTACTAACAGTAAAGAAAAATGAATTAAAGCTAGAATCAAATAGAGGATAAGACGAATAATACTTAGAGTAGGGATGATATCTTTAGATACTAAGGGGAATACTAAAGGTGAAAGCTTTTTATCTAGTAATGATTGACGCTGAGAAACGAAGGTGAGACTAGGAAATAGGATTAGATACCCAGATACCTCTCACTGTCAACGATGAATGGTGGTTATTAGTTTACTCCCAAACTGATAACGATGTTAACACGATAACCATTCCGCCTTGCGAGTACGGTTGCAAAACTGAAACCAAAAAAATTAGTCGGTCTCGAAGCAAACGAAGTGAAGCATGTTATTTAATACGATAATACGCGTAAAATCTTACCAGTTCTTGCATATCCAGTCTATTATTTAAATTTATTTTAACTCTAGATTGAGTAGTTTCTGATTATCTTCTTTTCAGAAATTCGTTTACAGGTGTTGCATGGCTGTCGTCAGTCCGTGCTGTGAGAAGTGAGGTTAAATCCACTAACGGACGAAATCCCTATTGTTAATTTATACTTAACAATTAATGATTTTTAAATAATTTCATTTGGGGCTAAGACAAGTCGTTATGGCCCTCATGAACTGGGCTATAGACGTGCTACAAAAACTTTTACAAAGTGATGCAAAACTAGACATGTATACTTTAAATTGGAATATTTTAATTAAAGTCCTAATGTCATAAGGAATAGCTAATCATTAAAAAAAGTTATTATTATTAAATATATAAACGGATTGTTGCCTGTAATTCGGCCACATGAAGAAGGAATTTCGAGTAATCGTTGATCATTAGCGCAACGGTGAAATATAGATTCGGGATGAACTAACTGTCTGTCGCTGGGAAGAAGCTTAATTTGAGGGAAACTGCCACAAAATTATCTCTTTAACAATTGAATACTTATTTATTTGAAATTTGTATAGTTTTTTAATGTTTGTTTATAATTTGTTATATAATAGTTTTTATTAATAAAACACTTTTGTTAAGCTAATTAGTGTCTGTTAACTCCTTTAAGTAACATCTCAAAAGTCATAGCAAGGTAGCTGTACTGGAAAGTGCTGCTGGAAAATAAACAAAATTTTAACCCCATTATTATTTGATTTGATTTGTTTGTGTATAAGAAATTAGTATTTTATGAAAGGGGTTAGTTTGAAATTTTGAAATTATTTAAAGTTAATTTAAAAAAAATTAAAATTAAAATTAAAAAAAACAAAACAACAAAATTTTAATAAAAGAAAACTAAAAAAATAATAAATAGGTAGGGGGGGGATATAAGGATTTCTTCGTGAATATAAACGCCTCTATAGAAGGAATACCCTGTCACTCATTTTTTTTGAGTTACTTTCTTTCCTTTGGTGGGTAGGGGGGGTATCGAAATTTCTTTAGCTAATCCTTGTAATATTTTCTATGTTTAGGGCTTAATTCTTCTACTGAAAATAAGATATTAATCAGTATAAAAATTTATATCTTCTTAATTATAGTTTAATTGTAATCTAATGAAAGAATTTATAAAATTATTGGAGCCTTTACTAAGATATTTAGATATTCCTGTAGATTTATTTTTAGATGGGGAAGTGTCTTATTTAGTATTGTTATGTTTATATTATTTTATAATGTCTACCTTTGTTTTATTAAATGTTTTAAATATTTGTATATATTTGTTATCTATCTATATTGTAAGTAATGAAAAATTTTTAAATAAAATACCAGGTAATTATGTGTATGTACATCGTATATTGAATTATTATAAAAATATTAGAATTACTTTTATTGTCATTGAAAGTCTTATGTTATTATTTTGTTTAATTATTATGATTGGTCTAAGTTATAGTATGTTATTTTTCTTTTTAAGTCTTAATAATAACTAAATATAAATTAAAGTCATATAACTATAAATAAAATATTACACAGTATAAACATTATATATTTTCTTAAATAAAAATATTAATACAATGAGAAATCTATTTATAACTTATGTGGTTAATCTTTATATTTTACATGTTTTATTTTGTTCTTTAAATTCTGTTTTTAATAGTCAAGTTTTATTTATATTATTATTTAGTAGTATTATTGTAGGTGTCTTGGTTTATATTTTTGCTTCTAGTCACACTTTATTGGGTGTTATAACAAAGGAAGGTAAAGTATTTTTATAATGTTCTTTTGCTAAAGCTGGTAGTGACCTATACGATAGCAGTAAAGGTAAGCTTAGAGATAAATATGAAGAATATAAATCGGATAATAAAAATAAACCTGATAACGGGTCTAATAGTAATAGTACAAATAATAATGGTTCTGAAAACCAAAACTAAATATTAATTAATAACTATTATAAAAATCTGTTTCGAGTTTTTTTTTTTGTTTTTTCTTACATATGTGCCTGGTGGCCTTATTTTAATCGTGCGTCTCTATCCGGCATAAATTTTTTATTAATATCTGTAAATATCTATTATTGAGGTGTTGTTATACCTATTCTTTAATAGTATTTAAATAAATAAAAATTATTTACTTAGTTTTTTTCCTATTATAAATTATTATACTAGGTTTTTTGTTATAATTTTAAATTAAAAATAAATTGAGTATATAAAGGGTATAAGTATATTATATTAAATATAATAATAAAAAATTAAAAATACTCTGTAGTTTAAAGGTAGAATTAAAAAAACTATCTCAGTAGTGGTACTGATAGAGGATAAAAAAGTAATTTAATACTTTTTTAATTTAAATTTTCATTTTATAATGTTAATTATTTAATTATTAGTGGTTTAGTCTCAATCCAAATACCTTCGTTATTATAAATTTTTTCTCGTTTTGTATAAGAACTATAATTTAATATAACGTCTTTTTTTCTATTAAAACAGATGCTTTTTCATAGTTAGTTTTAGTATTAAATTTAGTTTTTTAAAATTCATATTTTTATTATACATTGGTTTGAAGTATTCAACAGATATTGAGTTATTTTTTTTTTTATATATTTAGTTTTAATGATTGTTTACCCCTTAATTAAAAAACAAAATTAAACAAATAATTTTTATTATAACCAAAAAAAATCTTCCTTTATGTCATATTCTAATTTAAATTGTTCTCTATTATCTACTAACCATTTAAGATTAAAATATTTTTTTTTATCTAAAACAATGATATTCTGTATCCGAATAATAAAAATAATATAAATTATTTCAAAATTCTCTACTTTAATAGATAAAGGATGTTCTTTTTGGTCAGTCAGTTTGTAACTCGTTCTGGGAGGAAGAATAATATTGTTCGTTATGTTTTAATAGTATTATTTTTTAACTCTTCGAATATAACTCATCCTTATCTACTTTAATAAATCTTTAGTAGACGGATTTTTTATTGTTCGAATTAATGTTTAGTCTAATTGGAATTAAACTTATTAGTCTAATCTTATATTTTATAACTTAAAATTATGAATATGAAAGAAATAATTGAATTTTTTAAGGCCTATGGTTTTCATGTAAATGAATTAACTGATCCTTTATTATTATTATTATTATGTGTAATAGTAATTTTAGCTACTGTAGCTTTGATTTGTGTATTAAATATATTAATGTATATTGGAATACTTTATATATTTGAAGATAAAAATAGATTAGAAAGAATAACTAAAAATCTTCCAACTGTTTTTATTAAATTAATGAATATATATAAACACACTAGAATATATTACATATTAATAGAAACAATATTTTTATTAATTTGTTTAATCTCTATAATTTGGTTAGGTGGCAGAGTAGTTATAGGTTTAATGTTATAAGTAGTTTACAATGTAATCTTTAATAAAATTGATTTTTTTAGTTAATTATTGGTTTATTCTCTAAAAGGATAACAAAGTAGTACAAATATTAAATAGTACTACCTGTTATTAGGACTCACACTAGAGATGTTAAGAGATAATCTTTAGTTTTGCTTTTATTAATCTCTTCTAATATTTAAATTTAAAAAAAAATAAAAAATGATTAATAACACACACAATAAATTTTTAATGATTGCTACTGTAGCAAGAAGTTTTGATAGATATCATGTTAAAAATAAAATTATTCATTTAATTTTCAGTCTTTTTTATACTGAAATAGATCGTATTGGAACAACTACGTCAGTAGGATCAGATCAAATATTTTTAATTTTAAGAGTATTAAAAAACGGAATAACTGAAATAATTACTAAAATCCATGATGACAAAACTATTGAAGTTCAATGCTCTATAATTAATTTTATTAATTTAAGTCAAGAGATAGGTTTAGAAAATTTTATTGAATCTATTATAGGAGATCATTTTGCTTATGAAAAAAATAAAAATGAACTATTTAATAATGTAGTCTTTGTGTTTGAAGATATAAATTGAACAAGTTTAGTATATTTATTTAAAACATTAAGAATTAATATTAGTGGAGGTTCTATTACTAGACGACACTTATTATCTACAAATGAATATAATTTATCTAATTTTTTATTAAGAATGGGATATACCTCTAAAGATATATTTGAAAGTAAAAATCTTTCTAATAAAATATATAGTGAAGAATTTAATTTGGAAAACTTAAAAATTGAGAAAACACTTTTAATAAATTTATTAACCGAAGAATTAAATATATCTAAAAAATATTTAATAGAATCTAAAAATGACATTGAAAAAGAAATGGACATTTTAAATAGTAATATATCTAGTTTACAAGTTGATCTTAAATTAAATAATAATAATATTAATAACAAACTTTATAAAAATAAAAGTAAACAAATTAAATACAGCCCAACTCTAAATATGGAAACCTTAAAAAGAAATTTAGAAGAATTTAAAGATAAATTATCAGAAATAAATTCAAAAGAAAATAATATTAATAATGATTTAGTCCGTATAGAATCTCTCTCTTTCTCTGAATTAAAACAATATTATTTTGATTGTTTTCATAATAGAAGAGTTTCTCGAGATAAATTAAACTTAAATAATATTCTTTATCGAGTAAAAGAAGTTAATGATAAAATAACTGGTCGTAGATCCTATAGTACTTTGGTAAGGGGAAATAATTTTTATGGTCCAAGATATAATAGTTTAATATTGTCTAATAATTCTTTTAAATATTCTTATAATAATAGTATTATAAATTTTGGATATATAACTAATGACTTTAAATTTAAAATGAATATAAAGAATATGTCTATATTAACTCCAAATTCTATAGTTTCTGAAAATATAATAAAAATAAAACCCCATTATTTAAAAAAAATTATCTAATTTAATCTTATTAATAAAAATTCTGTCCTATGCTTTAATCATAGCAGCAGTTGCAATAGAAACATATTTTAAGAAATATAATTTATTTTATTTTATATATTCAATGTAGAGTATTTTTAGACAGATTTTTGTTTAGATTATATTCAAGATTATTGGGTTATTTATTTAGAGATCAAAGGTTCATAAGTAATTAAAAATTTATTTTCATTTAATATTGTCTGTGATTGCACATTTATAGTAGAAAAAATATAATCTCTTCTATCTTTATTAACTGTTTTAGTTATAGGTTTGACTAAACTTAAACCAAATCTTACTAGAAAATTAGTTAATAAAAGTTTATAAAGTAAGTTTAAAAATCCAGAAGAATTTTTTTAATGGATATAAATCAGTAATATATGCATTAAAAACATTATTAATTTTATTAAAATTATAACTTTTAATTACAGTTACTTGATCTCCTTTTTCTGTCACTAATTTAAGTTTTTCACTATACCAAATACCCTAATCTTCACCCTTTGGATATATTGTTTGTTTATCTATATGTAGAGGTAAAAAAACCTATATATATTATATTAGTTTTAATTTTAGCATAAAAATCCAAATAGTGTATTAAGTTCTAAACCTCTTTCTTCAAAACTTTCCATATATTAACAAAAAGTACCAGGCATAGAACTTAGAGCCCCCTAAGGATATAAAGAATTAATATCTAAATATATTAAATTTTTATCATAAGGTTTATAAACTTCAGTCCTATCACCAAAATAACCTTCAATTTGTAAGTAAGTAAAGATATTTTTTAGTTAAGAAAGACAATGATTATTATCAGAATTAGAGTTATATATATTTAATACTAATCTAGTATTTGTTAAAGCTTCAGTCATTTGTATAAAAAATGAATATAAATTAATCTACTAAATTAAGTTATAACTTTAATTAAACCCCTAATATCCTTCTTTAAAAAAATGTAAACATTCAGATTTTAAATTACAATTATTTTTAGTTCTCCTATTATATTATTTGTTAAGAAAGTTATCATAAGAATTTATATTTTTTTTATATGTATCCTAGTTATAATTTAATGTATTTATATTCAAACAAGATTGTGGAAAGTGACCTTTTTTAAATAAAAATTAAATTCTTTATTTAAATCATCTAAACTATAATTTAATAAGTAAATTGAATCTAAAAAATAAATTTTAATTTCTTTATTTCTTAAATAACCAACTATAATTTTAATATATAATTTAAGAATAATAATAATAATATATCTCATAATAGTATATAAAATATAATAATCATATAATTTATCTAAATTATAGTGTAATAAAATATAATATAAAAATACTATATCGTAATGACCTAAGTTATGTACATAAAATTTTAAATTATTATATTTATTAATTAACCTCTCATCAATATATTTTAATTTTAAATAGTTAGAATTTAAATTAGGATAATAACTTAAATAATATAATATAGGATTATTCTCTATATTAGTATAAAATAAAATATAAACTTTAGCTAAACCATCATTATATATAAAAATTTATAATTAAAAATTATCAAAATTAATATCTCTGTCTTTTAGTTTGTTTTTATTATCAGGATTTATAGCTTGTAAATTAGTATTTTATTTATACCATTTGATATTTTGATCTTCTATAGGGATTGTTAAATTATATATAATTCTATAAAACAACATTTTAGTATTATGTATACAATTATAATAAAGTTTAGTATCTTTCATTTTTTAATATTAATAAATGAAATTATTTTATCTCAATTAGGATTAGTGTTATGAATATATTTATTTTATTAATTTTAATTTTTAATAATTGTTATCATTATAGTTTGAAATAAAATTTACTACTTAAAATTAAATTTGACTTAATTTAATTATTATTTAATTTGTGGAATAAAGGTGATTCGAACACCTAAGGGCTTTAACCCGAACAATTAGCAATTGTCTTATCTTACCAATGAATATTATTCCTTTTTATTTGTAATTTGATTCTATAATATTAAAAAATTTGCTACCAATAAATTTATTGCTAAAATTTAAATGGAGTATAGGACATATTTGGTAGAAAGAAAGAGTTACTTGAAACAATAAATGTTTATAGTGAAGAATTAAATAGAGATTTATTATATAAGGGAGTTAAAATTATAATAAAAATAAATGATAATAAATATACACTTTTAATATATAAAAATTTAGATAATGAAATATTAAAGAATTAAATATTTATTATAACACTGAATTTAACAATTATAATCAAGAAGTATTAAATAATGTAGCTATAGCAGCAGCTGTTACTAGTTATGCCAGAACACATAGGATACCTTTTAAAATGGATTCTAACACATTTTACACAGAGACAGATTCTATTTTCACATCTAAAAAAAAAATTAGATAATTCTTTAATTATTATCTCTATTTTAGGTTTAATGAAAGAGGAGTGAAATAGTAAAATAATTGAAGAAGCTTATTTCTTAGGCATTAAGAGTATGGATATTATTATAACAATTCAGATAAAATAGAAAAATCAACTGTTGCAGGCAGACCTTAAAAAAATAGTTTCAGTTTTAATGTTATTAAAGCTATACAGGAAGGTAATACTATAATAAAACAAATATCTGTGATATTTTACAAATCATTTAAATAATTATCTATAAATATTAATTCTAATATTGATATTAGATTATTTAGAATAAAGGAAAAAACATTGATTAACAATATTTATCATCCTATATATATAAATAAATAATTAAACAATGTAAACTTAGTTGATAAATTTAAAAATAAAAGTATTAAATGACTAAAATTTGTTAGAATACCCCTAAATTGGTTATAATTAAAAAGGTATAATGTTAGGGCCAATCATAAATTATCAGTTCAAATATTAGTTCAGATTTATATAAATTAAAATATAGTATATTTATACCCCTAAATTAAATATCTATCAATAATATTAATATTCGAACTACACAAACAATTTAACAATCCTCTATATTATCAAATTATTATTCATGTTATTATTTTTAAAAACAATCTTATTGGAATTTATATATAGAAGTTAATATTAATAAGAAAGGAGAAGGAGATTGAATTTAGAGTTTATTGTTGTATTATGGGTAATATAAGTATATGTTGGAGATATTTAGGAGATATTATAATTATTTTAGGATTATATTGGCAGAATTTAGTAAACAATAAGGGAGATTTTAGTAATAATTTATAATATAATGTTATACCTTTTATTTTTGTCCTAATCCCCGTTAACTCTATACAATCTTAACAATATAAATATTCATTCTTTAAATTCTTATGTTACACTTATTCCTCTGTCGATTATTGAATGTTATTTTATACTTTATATTTTAAAGAAAAAGGTTTAGATGTGAATAAGATAAAATTAAAAAACAAACCTTTTGTTATAATAAATAATTTGTACTGGAACCAAAACCTTTAGTATTTAGTTTAAGAGATAAAAAGGATTAAAGTATGTTTTTATAGGTTAAGTGTTCAGAGGATATGTTTATCTTATGAATTCTAATTTGTACTAATTTAGTTTAATTTGTTTACTTATTAATTTTAACTTTTTTTATTTATTTAATAAAGTTTAATTATTTGTACTAATTTAGTTTAATTATTTTATTTTTATAATTTTTATTTATAATTTTATTATTTTATAATTTTTTTTTAATAATTTTATAATTTTTTTATTATAAATAAAGTTTTTTAGATTTTTATTTTTAATTAAATTAAGTTTAAATTTAGTTTACTAAGTTTATTTAAATGAGTTTTATTATTTGATTCTTTATTTTTCTAGTATTTCATTATTTAATTTAGTGAATAAATAAAAGGGTTCTAATTATTTAGAATTAAATAAAAATAAATTATTAAATGATTTCAGTATAGGGTAGAAAACTTTTATTTAAAATTCCTTTCAACCCTTTCTATATAATTAGTGTGGATAATCTCTTGTATAATAAAGATTATCTCTTTAAAGATCATAATTTAATAGTCAATATAAAAATCAATTTAGTTATTATCACGATAATTTAAATCTTTTCTATAACAAATAGCTTGAAAATGTTTACAAATTTAAGCAATTTTATCTAGTATTTATTTTATTATTTATTAATATATCTATAATAATTTATGTTTATCTGGAGTTAAAATTATTAATTTAACTTATTATATAAAATGTTAGGGGTTTTATGATAAATAAATTCTAGTTATTAAGGGTTACATATATATAATAGTTAAAATGCTATGTGAATATTATAATATTGGAAAGTGACAATATATATTATATATATCATATATCTATATTTATACCATGATTTTAAATTTTTAAAAAACATGAATTTCTATTAAAGAAAAAATGACTATACATAACAGAAAAAACAAAAAACAGGTGATTCCTTCTAAGATAACAAAAAATAAAGAACTTCTTTCATAATATTTAATTATCTGTTTAAATTTAGGAAATTTAATTTCTACATCATATTTACTAATTAAATATAAAGAAGTTAAATAACCAACAACATTAATAAAATTTAATAAACAAATCAAAGAAAGTAAAAAAATACCATAGCAAATTTACTATGATGATCACTATCATCAGGGATATTTAAATTTAAATTTAAATTATGTAATATAGCTGTAAACAGAAAAGAATGTTGTGTATTATTAAAATTATTAAGTTTAATATTAATTGCAGGTTTAATTAAAATAAACTTATTTTTACCTTTTTGTAATAAACTATTTAGAAATAGTTTTAAATTAATTATATATTTTTTAAACATTTTAAATTTATTACTCATATTTATTTTTATTTTGTTTAATTTATTGGAATAGGGTGGGTAGCAATAAAATGTATTCCGTATGATAACATATACATAAAATATAATATACTTCCTCCTAAGAAAAAAAGTTCTATCCCTATTATCTTTTTATTAAAAGCAATATACCATTTAATATATTTATTAGTAAATAAATTCATTAATTTATCACTATATATTAATATTAAAACATTAAACATAAATGCTACTAATAAAAATATAATTAATACTGATAATATAAATAAGATAATACTAAGACCATAGATTTGTTCTGCTAATAATATATTAGAATAGTCAACAGACACAGGTGATAATACGGGATTTAAGATCTCAATGATATTATTCATTAATTTCTCATAAAAATCATCTACACCATCACCCATAAAATTTTTAGTCACTTCATTAATTTTATTCATTGTTTCACTATCATTATCAACATGAATTTCTACTGTATTTTTATCTGTCCAAATTTGTTTCCAATTTGTTATATGATTTTTAACATATGAAGGATCATTTATAGCATTATTTATTGCCTTAGATGCAGTATCTGATAAAACAGTAGTAGCTATCACAAATGCTTTTTGACTAGGAGAACCCCCAGCTCTTAATAAAGATAATCTAAAAGCACCTGTACCATAAATAAATAATTGTCTAATAGAATTAGACCATCCTGCATCAGTATGAGTTATTTGCACATTAGTATTATGTGAACTAGAATTATCAGAAGTAGAAACCATATTACTTAAAATCTCATAAATTGAATATGTCTCTGTATATATCCTATTAAAGTAATCCAATAAAGATGTTATTATTATCAAAAGATCATAAAATAAGAAAGCAAATACTAAACCAATAAGAATATAATCAAAATAAAAGATAAAAAGATTAAATTTTTTTTTAGTACCAAAAACATAAGTTGTTTTTGTCATAATTTGATGAGTTAAGCCATTTACTGGTATTAGGAGTAATAATAAAGAACCTAATATTATTAATAAAAGTAAAATTATCATTATGTTTTAAATTTAATTTTTATTTAAAAAATTATAAAAATTAGTTATTATTTCTTATAAAAATTATTAGTTTATAAAATTTAATTATACCTAGATGATATTTAGTTAAGTGGAGAGTTATTAATTTATTAAATTATTTATTTATAAATTAAATTAAAGTTGTATATAATCAGTAGAGTTATATAATATATAATATATAACATATAATATATAAATCTTTTTTTACTTTCTTTTAATATATATTTATAAAATTATAATATGAACACAAAATGATAGTAAATCTTTAAAGAACTAAGAAGGAACCATCAGAATATTAAATATAAATATTATGAAATATCAAAATAATTAGTATCTGTTTTAATTAAATAATTATTTATTAATAATATAATAATTAATATTTTTATATTCATATAAATATTATAATTTAAATGCTTTATATTTGTCTAATTATTTAGAAAAATAAATAAAAATTATTACTATGTATATTGAAACATTAGAGAATTATAAGGATAATAATGAAAATCGCAATGTAATACCTTCTCTTATTTAGGGGTATGAGGATTATCATTTCAATAGTTATTATTTAACTAATTTTAACTTTGTTGAATATATGTTAATTCTATCTATTAGAGAATTATGTAAACCTAAATATCATAATTATCCTATTTATTTTCATAATTTTGCTAATTTTGAGGCCATCTTTTTATTAAAAGGATTAATTAAATTAAGACACATTAAACCTATTTTATATAAAGGTAAAATTATATCTATTACTTTACTATTTACATTTGGTAAAAATAATAAACAATATAAACTTCACTTTAAAGATAGTTATCAAATTTCATTATCTAGTTTAAATAAATTAAGTAAATCATTTATTTTAGAGGAACAAGAGCGAAAATCATTTTTTCCTCATAAATTTGTTACTCAAAAGAATTTAAATTATATTGGAAATGTTCCTGAAATTGAATATTTTAATAATATAAATTTAGAAAAATATAATAATTATGTAACACAATTTCATAATAATTGAAATTTAAAAAAATGAAGCTATAAAATATTGTGAATTAGATTGTAGAAGTTTATATTTAATTTTAGATAAATTTAATGAGAGCATTGGGGAGAAATTTAATATTGATTTTAATAAATATTCTACATTACCTGGTTTAATTTTTAATATTTATTTATCTAATTATTATAAAAATGAATATAAAATCTCTATGATTTCTTCTAATAGTAAAATATTTAATGATATAAACCAAAGTTATACAGGAGGAAGTGTAGATATGTTTATTCCTACTAATCAAAGTAATGAATTTATCTATGGATATGATGTCAATTCATTATATCCTAGTGTAATGTTGAATAATAAATTTTCTTCTGGTAATCCTATTTATTTTTAAGGAGATATAAGAAAGTATAATGATAAAGCATTTGGTTTCTTTTGGTGTCGTGTAATTACTCCAAAATATATTCATCATCCTATTATTCAATGTCCTGTTAAAACTAATGAGGGTATAAGAACTGTTAGTGGATTAAATTATACAACAGGATTTTAAAGGAGGTTATTTAGTGAATAAAGATTATATGAAAATATGGATATAAATTTGATATTAAAGGGGGTTATTTCTTTGAAAATGCAAGATCTGATATTTTTTATGATTTTATTAAAGATTTATTTCAATTAAGACTAAATTACTCTAAAAGTCATTCTATGAATTATATTGCTAAAATATTAATGAATAATTTATATGGAAGATTTGGAATGGAGGATAATTTTATACAATGTACGATCAGAATTGAACAAGAATTTATCGAATTTTCAACTTACATAAAACATAAAACAAGAGAGTATTAATATAGATAAATTAGATCCAAATTATTTAGTGACAACAAAACCTAAAATATTATCTATCATCGATTGTCATTATGAGGATAGTCCTAATATTAATATTGTTATAGCTAGTGCTATTACAGCTTAGGCTAGAATAAATATGAGTAAATATTTAAATAATTAAAATTTAAAACTTTATTATACAGAGACAGATTCTATTTATACTAATTTAAATCATGAAAAAAGGAATCAATTATTTAATAAAATCATTAATTTTTCTGAGTCAGGTAAATTAAAATTAGAAACAATCTCTACTAAAGCTATCTTTAATTCTCCTAAAGTGTATTATCTTAAACCGTGAGATAACCAAGAAATAATGAAAGTGAAAGGATTAAATAAATTAAATGATATTAATGTTAAAGATTTTGATCAACTTTTATTTAAAGATGTTAAAATTGAAAAAAATCAATCTAAATGGTTTAAATCTATAAATAAAGGTGACATTGAAATAAAAGAACAATTATATACTTTACAACAAACTGAAAATAAAATAACATTAATCTATGATAAAAATAATAAACTAATAGAAACAAAAGATTATCAAATAGTAAATAATGATTATTACGAATTAATACCCTTATAATTATAGAATTAATAGGAATCGTACCTAATTTAACCCTTCGCAAAAGATTAATAGAAACCATTCTTAATCCTTAAGGGATATATATATTATTTTAAATTTTAAGTGTTTTATAAATAAGGGTAAATATTACTTAAATAATATAATATAAATTATAAAAGTAGGTAAAGATTTGTTACTTATTTTATTTCGTCAAATTCGTATAAAACTAATTGGTGTATGACCGTTATCATATGTATCAAAGATAGTCTCAAATTTTATTATTAAAATTATTAATATCTTTACCTATTAGACACTATCACATATTATAAATATTTAAATCAAATATAAATAATAATCATGTTAACTTTATTAAAATTTTTTATCAGTTACTTTTTAAAAATTTCTGTTTATTTAATTACTAAAATAAATAATTTAAAAAAGTCACTTATAAATTTAAAAAGAGAAGTATTAATTTATATTTAATATTAGATATTATTTATAAATTAATTGTCATTTTATTTTCATTATTAGGAGGTTCAATTATATTAGCTTATCCATATATTACTTTAATTAATATAATGATAATGTTTTAAATTCAATTTATAATTTATATTCTATATTCTAATATAATCTGGATTAAAAATAATATTTTAAATTATTTTTATATTGAATATTCTCATTTAATTGATATTACAGATAATGTAATAAATCATATTATTGATTATTTAAAAAACTTATTATCAAATAAAGAACAAATTATAACTGATAATAATAAAAATATAATTATTATAAAATCAAATGAATTGAAACAGAATATTAATAATGATAATAATAATATTTTAGATTATAAATATTATATTTTAATGTTTATGTTATTTATAATATGTAGTATTTTTGGATTATATTATATGGGTGATTACTTCTATCCAAACTTATTAAATTTATCTTATCCACAAAATGATAACTATATAATTAGTGATAATATAAAATCTTCATATCAAATTTATAATCATTTATATTTAATGGAAGACTTTAATAATTTATCAGCAGATGAAATAAATGATATTATGAATTTTAATAATACTTTTATCGAATCTATATAATCAAAATTAGAAGAATAAGTTGAATTAGTCAGTGATTTAATAAATAGATATAAAGAAATAAGTATTATACAAAGATCTCTATCTAATGATTCTGATAAAACCATCACTCAAAGTATCAGAAATAATAATTATAAGTTATATTAATAGAATTAATATTAAAAAGTATTCCCTATAATAGAAAATTTAAAATTTTAAATTAATTATTAAAATAAGAATAAAAGAGTTTATATAAAAATCGATAAATTAAAAAATACAAAATTATATAATATAATTATTAGATTACTAATAATAATTTCCCCACTAATAAAATAAAATTTAATATCCTAAGGTATAATTAAAAATAAAATAAAATTAAAAATGATAATAGATTACAAACTAAAAATCAATAAAAAAATAACTAATTTTTATAATTTTTTAAATAAAAATTAAATTAAAATAAAAACAAAATAAAAAAATAATGATCACTTTACTTTTATTAATTCCAATATTATTTTTTTTCTTATTCTATCCAATCCCAGTAAATGGCTGAAGTCCTCACATACAAATGAAGAAAATAATATTAATAATTTTTCTAATAAATTTCTTTCTTTATATTTGGTCTCAATTTGATTTCAATACCACCCAATATCAATTTATCTCAGAATTTAATCAAATAAATTTATGTCATTTAAATTTATTGAGAATAAAATCATTTCATACTAGTTGTGTAAAAAATTCTAATTCTAGAATTGTGACTTTACGAGATATATTAGATAGACCTTCAGAAAATGAACGATTATCTAATTTACAAAGAATAAAATATGAACAAGATGTCTCCTTAGAGGAAGTTGATAATTTAGAAATAAATATGAGTACTTATGAAGAAAGTTTTCCTTGGTTATTAGATGAAAATGGAAAAATAATAGATTATAATAAATCTATAACATTATTTAATGCTATTAAATTAATTTCTCATTTCTTAGAAAAAAGATTTGGGGGAGATAAAAATGAAATATCTGAAGTTAAATTAGCTGAAATAATTAAAATTTTTACAGAAAATAAAGATGTCACTGTAATGGATTTATTTACACATGTTTCTAATCTTTATAAAAACGATAAAGATAGTGTTAAAATACTTTCTGAGGTTTTAAATATCGAAAACAATGAATCTTCATTAAATACTAATAATACAAATATTTCTGAATCATCACAACCTTTAGGAAGATTTGGAGAAATAACCTTAAATGATCTAGCAGTATATATTAGAGATAAAAATTGGGAATTAAAGTTAGACAGATTACAATTAACTGTTAATCCTTTACCTTTAACTATGAATTTTATTAGTTATAATTTAATTATAAAAAGTTATATGAAATATGTACATAATAGACCTTATTCCCCTAATTTAGATACTGTTAAGAGAAATTTAGAAATAAGATATAGAAATCGACAATTAGGTCTTTTCGTTTTTATAGGTGCTCCTTTCATTTTATATTGTATAAATAAATCAGCTATTTCTATGAAGGAAAGGGGTTCTATATCTATAGGAAAATCTACTGAAAGCGACACTGGTAATAATAGTTTAATTTATAGTAGTTTATTTTTATTTTTAAGTAATATAACTAAAAAAATACCTGATTGGTTAAAATTCATTTTTAAATTATTATTATTAACCTCAATAATTTTTAAATTATTAGGGTTTAGCAGTATTCTCGTTATTTTTGATAGTAGTAAATACCTTAAATTATATATATATATATATGTTCATTAATAATTTTTTATTTATTTTTTAATATATTTATGTTATATATATTTTATAAAAAAATTAAAATACCAGAAATTTTACCTGAATTTTTAATAAATTCGTTAACAGATTTTGAAATTATGTGTGAAACTAAAGAAAGTTTTAAACATTTTAAAAATCTTTTTTATATAGAAATTTTAGTACATTTACTAGTAATAATTTTAGCAAGTATAATATTATAATTAAACCCCTTTATTTTTTAAATATTTAAAATATAATAAATTAATATTACACTTAAAATATGATTTACAATTATAATTTTTAAATTAATAAAAAATTTATTTAATTAGATTAAGATTAATTATATAATTTTAGGTCTTTTAATTATTCGAGTAATAAACTTTTTTTAATTCTTATCTCTATTATTATATAATTTATATTTATACAATGATAACTAGTTAATGGAATTTATTATAAGAACAAGACTGATTCCTCATTTTATTATAATAATAAAAATATTTATTTTTATTTTTATTTTTATTTAATAAGGGCTAGCAAAAATGTAAAAAATTTTGTTGTGTACAAATGTTTAATTTTTAAAAAATATAAAATTATTAGTAAAATAGATTCCTTATTAGAATAATAAAATATTTTATTAACAAAAAAACTGTATTTTGTATCTGAATAATTATATTTTAATAATTTTTTAGTAGTTATTTATAACAAATATTATTCTAATCTTAAATAGTGAGGATACACTTAAACAATACTTTAATAATTATTAATAATAAAACCATCTTAAAAATTGAATAACTTTCAACTTTAATATCTCTAATTAAACAATTATTACTAAACCTCTCCTTTTTAAAGCAATAGATAAATTTTGAAATGAATGTGTTAATAAAATAAATAATGATCAACATATTATATCTTTAGTTAGAATAGTATTTGAAAAGGGTAAAGTGTCTACAAGAGGTTCATTAAAAAATGTAATAAAAATGAAAAAGAATATTATCAAAATATCATTAATGATTTATATTCTTTGATAAATAAAAATTATAAAACATTACCGATCATTCAAATCAATTATCAATTTTGGATTAAGATAAGGACCTATTGAAAGTAGAAGTAAAGGTTCAAATACTCAGTTTCAAAATTATAAACAAACATTATAAATTACCTGTTACTTTAAATTTTTTACAATAGGGTACATTAGTTAAATTTTATAAAGATTCAAATGAATATTTAGTTCAAATTACTCATTTAACTCAAGCTAATATTAAAATAGGTAATGATGAAAATAGGGTAGAAATTATTAAATCTGGGCATATTATCTTAATGTATCAAGATCGAAAAATAAATCAATCAAGTTTTTAAAGAATCATTGGTAATAATAAATACATTTATGTTATAAAGAAAGATAATACATATAAATTAGATTTATTTACACAATATAAACCTATAAATGATATTAAATCTAAAAAACACGATAAAAACAAAATAAATAAAATTTATTACTATGGAAATATAAACTAGAATAATTGATAATAAAATAATTCCTATTTTGTATATGTTATTATGATGATAATAAATCAATATTCATATTATTTAAACAATTATAATTATATTAAAATTAATAATTAATAATGTAACTATTTTTTATATTAATAATTAAAAATTAATATAAAAATTACAAATCTTCATAATCTACCGAGTTTAATATTTTTACTAAAATCATTAAGATACCTTGAATTGATATACTATTATATAGTATATATTTTCAGATATTTAAATAATAAATTTAATTTTAAATAAAAATATTGAAATTTTATTATTTTTTCTATCCATTTAGCTATTTGAGAGGAGAGTTATAAGGAGGAGGGATAATAAGGTAGATAATTCAATGTTATCATATTAGGGATTAATGTATACAATATACTCCAATTATTTTTTATGATATTAGATAATTTATAATAAATATATATGAATATGTTAGTATAGGGTTTAAATGTTATATTTAAAAAATTTTTATTTATTTATTAGATTTAAAT
This sequence comes from Macrocybe gigantea, assembly GCA_011319805.1. Lineage (NCBI taxonomy): Eukaryota > Fungi > Basidiomycota > Agaricomycetes > Agaricales > Callistosporiaceae > Macrocybe > Macrocybe gigantea. The sequence goes on from SJRY01000183.1 coordinate 78,936, forward strand.
AAGTTTTACTCCTTTTCTTCCTCATTTAATACATGATTAAAATAAAATGATGAAATTTATAAATATCATCCCTACTAAACTTAATATAAGAACTAATAAATTTAATTTAAAATAATAGGATTGAAATTTTCTTCTTAATTCAATAAATTTAGCTATTTTAAGTTATTTTTCTTCCAATTTAAAATATTTTATTAAATAATCTGATAGAGAGAGGAATATTAATTTTAACAAACTTAAGATTATTAATAAATAAATTGATAAATTAAAGATAGCTAATTGTTCTGAATAAGGTTAAAGAATCTATAAAATTATACATTTCTGTGAATAAATCAATAAATTTATCTTTATCAATATCTTTAATAATATCCTCTACAACTTTAACTAAAGATTGAAAATTATATTCAGAAATTTTCAACTTCTTCTTTAGTTTGTTCTGTTTTAGGTTAATTTCTAATTAACTCTAATCTTTCTTGATATTGTTTTATATTTATATGTTCAATAAGATCTCTATGTTGTTCTTGTTTTATTAATAATTTATCTACTTTGTCTTCAGTAGATTTTAATGCTGTATTAACAATTTGATCATATCTTTCTCTTTCTTGTTGAAACTTTCTATCTTACAAGATAGTATAACTTGACATAGTCACACTAGCTACTGTTAATATATTTAACAATTGTTTCCACGTTTGTTTTTTCATAATGATTACTTTAAAATCTGGACGGTCATTATATTATCAATAATTATTATAAGAATAGCTCATTATGATCATTCATATTTTACAATTGATAATGAGGGTTCATAGGTTATATAATTAGATATTTTAATTAATTAGAATGTAATTTAAGTATAGAAAATAAATTTTATAATTAATTATTATTAAGGTTTCATTTAACAAAATTATAAAATAAACTCTGACTATAATATAAACTATTATTCTTCTATATTAATATTTACTGGTCTAATAGTTTTATCACTCTCCTTAGATGTAGCTCTTCTTATTCTATTTGAATTAGATCTTACTATTCTAAAAATTCTATCATATTTTTTAAGTACTCTGTCTTGATTTTTTTCACAGTTAATCCTTTCTTCATCAAATAATGTTAATTGTTTATTTAAACTATCCGTAGATTATCCTTCTGGATAAAACATATAATCATAATATCTTTCCATATCATTATAAATGACATTACCATATACATTTTGTAATAAATTTGAATAAGAATTATACCATTAATAATATAAATCAATAATTCCTATTATAATGATACCAAATATTAATAAACCCATATAAATATAATTCCTATTTTGTGTGTTATTTTCTATTCATATATTGTGATCATTAAATTCAGATTGTTTACCTAATGAAGATTAAGTGTCCTGATTATAATAATAATAATAATAATATTATCATTGTTAAAATTTTCACATTAAAATATAAAAATGTGTAATATATATTTGTTATATGTCATTAAATTAAATTTACCTCAATATAACAAATTTTTAAAAAAACACAAAAAGTAAAATATTTTAAATTTCTATTAAAGATTTCTGTTACAATTTCCTTATATACAATATTAAATTTACTCGATATAACTCTAGTAACAATATGTATTTTATATAGAGAGTTTGGTTGTTTTTATGTATTGAGGTATAAAATAATAGGGTGTAACAATTTTTAACTGACAACATAATAATCAAAATAAAAATTCAAATTAAACAAATGAAGTACATTATAATATAATAAGAATATAATTTTTTATAAAATTCGTATAACTCTTTTTTTAGTTATACGTAATTTTTCATTATAAAATTTATGAACAAATTGTGGATAATCTTTAGAGATAGTGACTTTATCTGTTATTTTTAAATTCATCAGTATATATAAAGATAATCCTAAATATATTATAGCTACTAATGTATAAAATATATAAAAATATAACATCTCAGTTTTATATTTTAATAGATAAAAAAATGACTAATTTTAAATAATAAAACACACCAAATATATTTAACAATATTATAAACATAAATATTAATAACCCTCTAATTCATTTATTCAATTTATTAAAATAAGAAGAAAACATACCAAAGATAAAGCTTTTCTCTGTTGTGTTTTCACCTAAAGAGGTATTGACATCCTGTGAAGAATTAATAATTATTTTAAATAAACTAGGTTTTATTGAATTTAAATTCATTACCATTAAAGGTGCCGTAACTCCTAAAAAAAAATATGTGTGTTAAATATTTATTTCTTAAACATCTGGATCTTTATAAGCTAGTATAATGTTTAGGGGGAGTTATAGTATTACTGATTTTCCAATAAATTATAATAATTAAACCCTAACTAACAGCCATACTTAGTAATTGAGGCTCTATATTTATGTGATGTAATGGTCATTTAGAAAAATAAAAATTTTTCAATCCATAATATATTTCACGTAAAGTAATATCACCTATCTCTTTTGAATTTTTAATCTCGTTAGCTACTTCTGTTACCAATTCAGGTTGAGTTTTATTTGAACTAGATTGTAGTACTCTTACATTGTTTAAAATTTTTGTTAAAGGTATTTGTTTTAAACAATCAACCATCACACCCTCTTTTTCACATTGTTCTAGACCACCATTAAATATTGTGGTAGCTTTAAATATTGCAGTTTTATATTCAGAAGAGTTATTTTATTATTAACTATTATTAGATAAATTATTAATAGTTTATTCATTAATAAAACTTACAGTGTTATAAAATGTTTTATCTATATTTGAATTACTAAATGCTTTTTTTATTGTGTAAAAAGTATCTAAAACATCCTGTTCGGTTAGGTTGAATTTACCTATATTTTCAGCTCTTTAGCTCATTCTATTTAGAGAGTATTCTTATTATTTAGCTTAATTATTTATAGTGTTATTATAAGTTTGAACTATTTTTTAAATTCTTTAATTCTTCTACACCTTTTAACATTTCTGATATTTGTTCATCTGATAATCTTAGATCCTCAATATTATTATTTTAATTTGTATTAGGATGATTACTTTGAGTTAAATCATTATTATTAGGTAAATTTAATATTCTGGACGTAGCTATACCTCTATACATATTTATATTTTTAATATAATTATTACAATTACGATCAAATTTTATCATCAATGATATTTTGTTTACTTTATAAGTCTTGACGGTCATTATATTATCACTAATTATTCACATAATCCCTTATAATTTAGTGTGATCAATCAGATTTGAAATTGAGTATGTAAGAGTATTGATGAATAGTTTAGGGATTTTTTTTGATAATTCGCATATTATTAATTAAAAGATTTTATTATATTTATTGTGTGGATATTAGAGTTTTTTTATTAATTAAAATATTTAAAAAAAATAAAAATGTATAAGACAACTATATTTAATAATTGTAAGGAGGATTTAATATTATTGAGAGTATTTAAATAGTCCTCTTTATAATAAGATATTTAAATAATAACAAATACTATTTATAAGGGGTTAACATTATTATACATATAATGTATTATTAATTAAATATTTGATATACTACAGAGATATATATTATAGGGTTAATATAAAATGTAATTAATGTTTATATAACAATAAAAATATTTTTATTGTTTAAAGATTAGAGATTACTACTTAAATAATAGAGATTTAATATTTAAATAATAGGGATGAATATTTTAAATATATTTATTGATTAAATATTAGTTGATTATTTAATCTTAGAGAGGTATTTAAAAAAATTTTTTATAATAGTTTATATATTAAAAAGAATAAAGGGGTTAAATTTTAAGTTATAAAACTAATAGTAATTAAAAAAATTAAAAAAATTAAACCCATAGTATATAATATTAAAAAATGAGAATATAAATTTTTATAAGCGTCATACAACTCATTTTTTCTAGATATATGTAATTTATCATGATAAAAATTATGAATAAATTGTGGATAATGTTTAGGTATTTTTAGATCATCTTTAATTTTAAAATTCATAATTAGATATAAGGATAATCCTAAATATATTATCATTAATATTGACAGAAAGAGAGATAAACATAAGAACTCAATTTGATATTTGATTAAATAACCAAGAATTATTTTAAAATAATAAAATACACCCAATTTTTTTAATATAATGATACCTAGGATATAGAATAACCCTCTAATTCATTTATTTAATTTATTATAATAAGAGGTAAACATACCAAAAATAAAACTATGTTTTAATATGTTTTTGCTTTCAGATGTATTAACCTCCTGTGAAGGGTTAATTACTCTTTTAAATAAATTAGGTTTATAAAGGTGTATTCCTACCACCATAACAGGAGCTATCATTCCTAAAAAAAAAGCATGAACTAAATTTCTATTTCTTATATATCTAGAAAGTTCTATTTTAGAGAAATCTTTGGGGTGAGAAAAAGATTGATTGATTTTCCAATAAGTTCTTGCAATTAAACCATAACTAAATACCATACTAAATAGTTGAGGATCTACATTTATGTTAGGTAGTGGTCATTTAGAAAAATCTAAATTATTAATTGCTTTACCTATTTCACGTAAAGTAATATCACCTATATTTTTTGAAGTTGTTAAACTTATATCATTAACAACATCATTTAACAATTCTGTGTTATTGTTATTAGAATTAGATTGTGATGCTATTATTTTAGTAAAAATTTGTTTGATAGATATTTGTTTTAAGCAATCCATCAACATACCATTATTTTCAAATTTCCTTAAGGATTCTAGAAATAAAGATAAACCTTCAATTATAATAGAAAAATGTTCATTTAATGTAGAAGGCTCTTTACTCATGATACCAGATTGTAAATATTTTTTATTATATAATTCTACAAAATCAACAAAAGATTTATTTTTACTCTCTTGAAAGGGTGTATTATTAAACAAGTTTGTGACCTCACTAAAGTTATCTGAAATATCTGAAGATTCTATTTTACAAATTATAGCTTCGGCTCGTTCTCGCATCCGATCTATAGCTTCACTAGATAAATTTTCTGAACTCTTAATAGTTGTTTCAGAGTGATTATTTTGTGCAGATAACATTTTTAATTCTTCAATTCCTGAATGAAAGTGTTGAATTTGTTCTTCTGATAATTGGAGATTATCCATATTAGTGTTATTATTTGCATTACAATTAGTATTTTTAAGGAATGATTTATTATTAGGTAAATTTAATATTCTGGACGTAGCTATACCTCTATACATATTTATATTTTTAATATAATTATTACAATTACGATCAAATTTTAAAATTTGTTTCATTATTATTTTTTTGATTAAGGTTAAATTTAAGATTAGAATGTTTACTGTTAAGAATAACTAACTATAAAACTATTAAAATATTAGTTATTAACATAAAATTTTTTTATAAAAAGAAAAGAAAATAATAGTTTAATAATAAGGTAAGCACTGACTATACTCATTAGTATAGTTACAAATAATAAATTTGTACTGCTAAATGAATAGGTATATCATATTTAAATGTTAAGTTACCTACTTTAAAAAAAAAGTCCAATCACTAAAATATTACTATTTTAGTTACTTTTATAACATTTATAATAATCTATTTTAAAATAAAATTTGTCTAGTAAAAAGTGCAACTTTGGATGATAATATATTTAAAATATAAATGATTTTTTTTATTTATTAATGTTAATAAAAATTAACATGTATTATTATTTTTTAGCTATAATTATTATATTTTTAAAACTTTTGAAATAATCCACTATAGATACCTAGAATAGGTTATACTATTGAGGATTAGTATGGGAATTTTATATTAATATTTACCTTAATATTAATTAATTTAATTATTTTTAATAAATTTATTGTTTTTATATTAGGTAGTTCATTTTACATGAAATCTACTAATATATTTTATATATTGACAAATATTCCCTCAAATAGATTTTCATCATTGATTTACGATGAATTCAATCATTCAATATATTGTTTTGAGATTAGGAAAGGATGAACCATCTTTACCATTAACTAGTCATCATTTAAAGTGGTTATATTTAAAAAAAAGAGGATGCAGGTATTAGGGTTTAAGGTTTAATATAAATATGAGGGATTGTTCATTATTTAAGGGAGATGACTTAGTTTTATACCCTTTTAAATGATCATCAATTAGAGTCTAATGTCCTATAATGACATACCTCTTTCCATGAATCCTCCTTATATAGTCAATATTAAATTAATACTTAGTTCAGTTATGTCTCTTATGTTATCCATTGTTTAAGGGGTAAGTTTTTAATAAAAGTATCCACTCTCCATGGTGATAGGGTGTTGTGTTCCTCATAGTTGAGTAATTAATTAATAGGGAGGAGATTTAACACAGAACTAACATATTTAAATAAATACTACTGAAACACATTACTACAATTATAAAGGTATTTAATAAATAATAATAGTTATAATATTTTCTTCTCAACTCTATTAATTTTCCTATTCTAGGAAATTCGTTTTCTATATTAAAATATTTGATTAATAACTCTGATAAGAATACTAATAATAATGAAAATACATTTGCTAAAATAAATCCAAAAGCTTAAATATTCATACTAGCTAACACCTGTTCTAAAGGTAATGATTCTAAAAATGTGTTTATTTTTTTAAATTCATAATAAAGTAGAAGGTTTATATAATAATTAAATAATAATATTCAGATTTTAATTTATATATAAAAATAAATTATCTTTTTTATAAATACTAATTTCAACTCCTGTTTATTATTTTTAAATTGTATAATTAATTTTAAAATTATTAACAAAGAAAACTAATTTTAGGCTAAATATTAAAAAAGTAACAAATTTTAAATAAAGAAATAAATTTATTACTGGGGGTCAAGAAACTAGAGTAATTAATAATTATATACCTCCTTATTTGTAGATTAGTTTTAGATTAATTAAATATAAGTTATTAATTTAGTTTATTGAGTATAAAAATATTAAACATATAATAAATAAGGTCATTTTATCTGTTTTAATGTAATAAAAATTATGAGTACTATCTAATACATTTCTAATAATTTATCTAATTTTAAGTATATATTTTAATTAAATAAATTAAAATCATTATAAAATATGAATTTATTTCCTATTATTAACTAAGTAAAAATGATTAATATTATAAATTATAAATATAAGGTAAAAATAAAATTTAGAGACTTCTTATAATTAATCTTATATTTCAGATAAATTAAATTGTCCTCTTGATATTATAAGTATAAATTAATTTAATTTTTTAGTTTAATAAAATTTCATTAAATTATAGAAAATATAAAATAAAAATTTTCTTTCTTTATAATAAATATACAATTATATCCAATATTATCATGATTAAGTTTGCAATATATAGAATTAATCTTCTTAAGAGATATATAAGATATAATATTAATTACATAGGATTAATTATATTTAATATATTAATTAAACAAATAAAACAAATAAAATATAGAAACTAATTATATTATAAAAGTAGTTAATTTACAAATAAAATAATTCAATAATAAAAAGTCTATAATTTAACGGTAGAATAATTTCTTGATGAGGAATCTGTAGAAGTTCAAATCTTCTTGGACTTAATATAAACTATATAAATATTAGATTATATTATATAATATAAAAATATAATTAATATAAAAAAAAGTAAATATATTGTCATAATGTTAAATTTTTTATTTAGTGACATATTTTAAATAATTAAATGTGTGTATATTTATACTTTAATTTTTTTTAATTTTATATCTACAAATGAAATGATAAATAAGTTAAAAAAATAAAATTTAAAATTCAAATTTAATTAATACAAACTCTTGTATAATTAGGTAATAATATAATTATATTAAAAATTGTAATAAATAAAAATTAAAATAAAAAATAAAAAATTTATTTATAAATTAACTAACATTTTTTTATAATATAAAAAATAATAATAACCTTTAACATTAAGATACCTAATTTAATTCATTCTTTTTATCTTCTTTAATAAAACAAAGGAACTAAAAATAATAATAAAATTTTAAAACTTGAATATCTTTCTTTACTGTAATAAACTAAATTAAAACATTTAAAACAAGTAATACAGTTATTTCATAAAAATTTATATATAAAATTAAAAAATAAAAAATATATATAAAAACTCTAATGAAAATTTAAACAAATAAAAACAAATAAACAATAAACAAATAAAAATGATAACAAATAATTTAATGATAACAATAATAAGTTTACTTCTAAATTTAATAGATGTTTTAAGTGTAATATTACCTATTTTATTATCAGTAGCTTTTATGACAATAATAGAAAGAAAACAATTAGCTGCTCATCAAAGAAGAGTAGGACCAAATACAGTAGGTTATTATGGAATACTTCAACCCTTTGCAGATGCTTTAAAATTAATACTTAAGGAAACAGTTATACCTTCTCAATCAAATAAAGTTTTATTTTATTTAGCTCCTGTGTCTACTTTAGTTTTTAGTTTATTAGGGTGGGGAATAATTCCTTTTGGTCAAGGATTAGCTCTTTCAGATTTTTCATTAGGAGTATTATATACTTTTGCATTATCTTCTTTAGGGGTATATGGAGTATTATTAGCAGGATGGTCCGCTAATTCTAAATATGCATTTTTAGGTTCATTAAGATCAACTGCAGCGATGATATCTTATGAATTAATTTTAAGTTCAGCAATACTTATTATTATATTATTAACAGGTTCTTTAAATTTCACAACAATAATAGAAAGTCAACAAGCAGTTTGGTTTATTATACCTTTATTCCCTGTTTTCATATTTTATTTTATTGCTGTTCTGGCTGAAACTTCTAGAACTCCTTTTGATTTACAAGAAGCTGAATCTGAATTAGTGGCTGGATTTTTCACTGAACATTCATCTGTACCTTTTGTATTTTTCTTTTTAGGAGAATATTCTTCTATAGTATTATTCAGTTGTATCACTTCTATCTTTTTCTTAGGTGGATATAATTTACCTGAATTATTTGTAAATGAATCTGTACTAAACTTACAATCTATTATATTAGGATTAAAAACTTGTATATTCTGTTTCTTCTTTGTATGGTTTAGAGCAACTTTACCTAGATTAAGATATGATCAATTAATTGATTTATGTTGGTTAAATCTATTACCTGTTGCAGTGGCCTTTATTATATTAACCCCTAGTATATTAGTAGCTTTCGATATTTCACCTTTTTAATTTTTATATTTAATAGTTATTTATACAGTTAATTTTGAATTGTTAAGGAATATTTTTTAATTTGATTTTTTAATTATTTAACCCCAAATTTGTAATTATTTAATAAATTAATTTTTTAACTTTAATAAAAAAAATAATTTTAAATTAAAACTAAATTATTATTATTATTTATATTCTAATTAAAATAAATAAATAAATATAAACTTAAAACTAAAAAGAATTATAATTGTAAGATGTTTCTTTATTACAATAATTGTAAATATTATTATATTTTATTAATCTAAATTTATATTTTTATATTTATTAAAATTTTATTAATTATTATATGTTTTGTTAGTTTAGTTTAATTTTTCATTTTTAAAGAATAATTAAAAAAAAGACTTAATTTTTGTTATTAAAGATTTAAATTTTAAACTTAATATATACCTATAATATAAATTTGTTATAAAAAATAATTTATAGATGTTAATATTTTATAAGGGTTATAATAATTAGTAGGAATATTTTTATATAATAATGATTAATAGATTTGAAAAATAATATGCATTAAATTATTATTAATTTAATCTAATTATAATTAATAATTATATATTAATCTGTACCTATTATTGAAACTATATCTTATAAAATATATTATTATTTTATATATAACTCTTAATTATATTATAATATTTTCATTATAATTTTGTTTATATTTATATACATATTTTATTATATCTTCTATTATAAGCATATATTTTTAATTAAAATTGCTTTTTATATGCTTATATAAAACTTTTTAATAAATTTAAAAAATAATTTATACTATAAAAATAGTTAAGTTACAAAATATAATTATATTATAAAAGTAGTTAATTTACAAATAAAATAATTCAATAATAAAAAGTCTATAATTTAACGGTAGAATAATTTCTTGATGAGGAATCTGTAGAAGTTCAAATCTTCTTGGACTTAATATAAACTATATTAGATTATATTATATTATATTAGATTATATTATATAATATAAAAATATAATTAATATTAAAAAAAATAATAATATATTGTCATAATGTTAAATTTAGTTAATTATAGGAATAACTTAAATACTTACAATCTTAAACTTTATATATTTTATATTTTAAATATCAAACTCTTAAGTTTATCTAAAAAAATAATTTATATTAAAATTTTAAGAATAATTATATTGTTTATAATTAAAAAATTAAAAATAAATAATAAATAAACAAATCCTTAATTATAAATAAAATACTATTATGCTTAAGACCAATAGTTTAAGCTCTTCCAACAAATAATTAAAAACTAAAATAATAATTAGTTTAAATTTCATCCAATTATTTTTATAAAAACTCTTTTTAGCCTTAATTAAAATAATTTAAAAGTAAATATAAATATTAACTAAAATATATAAATATTTCTTAATTTAAAAAATAATTAAATACTCATAATAATTTTATAATTAAATTAAAAATAAAGAATTTAATTTAATATTTAAAAAATAACTAACATTTTTTTAATAATATAAAAATAATAATAACCTTTAACACTAAGATACCCATTTTTAATTATTTTTATCTTCTTTACATTCAAAGATAGGAACTAAAAATAATAATGAATTTTAAAACTTAAATATCTTTCTTTACTGTAATAAACTAAATTTTAAACATTTAAAACAAGCAATACAGTTATTTCATAAAAATTTATATATATATATATAAAAACTCTAATGAAAATAAATAAAATTAAAATATAAAAAAAGCAAATGACTATAATACAAAATCTTATAATACATTTTTTCATTGGTTTTATTTCTTATTTTTTAATAATGAATTTGATCTTAAAAGGTTATTTTGGAAATTCTTTCAAATTAAAAATATCCTCTCAATTAAAAACAAATAAATTTGTTTTGGTAAAAAACTTAATTATTATATATTCAATAATTAATATAATGTATTTTCTTATGATAAATACTCCCATTTATTTAGATAGTAGTACAGTAGTAAATGTTACTTTAGAAAATGCTAAAGTGACTGTTTCAGGTGAATACATAAACAAAGTTTTTGAAAATTCAGGATCTGCAGCAGCTTTTATTGCTGGACTTAGAATTTCCGCAGCCATTTTAACTAAAGTAAATATGACACCAATGAGTAAAATGGCTTTTATAAATGGTTCTGGGACTGGAACTATGCTATCTTTTAAAATGACAAATGATAATTATAGTTTTATTAAAGGAACATTCTCAGCTCTAAAAAATGCATCAAATCTTTCAGTAGAAGTTAAAAATGTTGAAATTATAACTTCTAATAATAATTTCTCTTCTTCTCAAAATACAAATTTAATTCCAAGAATGGAATTAAAAAGTAATGAGACATTTTTCTCTAAATATCAAGAGATGTTTTCAGAAAAATTTACAGTAACCGAATCTCCAACTAAAGACTCCAGAGTTATAGAATCTTTAGAAAATTTTACAAATAAAAAACTAAATGAAATCTTTTTACATGGAGATACTAAGGTAACAGATAATTTAATTGATATTAAACAAAACTTTATAAATTCTCCTTTAGAACAAATGGATTTAGTCACTAATACTTTTAGAGATCAAATGATAAATATATTAACTATGGATTATAAACTGCATTTTATAATGATTTATTTTGTATGTATGTTAATTTTTTTATTCACTATAAAATTATTAGTAGATAAAAATGTATCATTTGAGTTTATAAAATCTTATCCTTTAGGTAAATACATTCATGTTATTATTAGTAAAATAATCACTTTATATAGTAAAAGTATTATATTTTGGATATACTACTTATTAATATTTTTATTAATTTTTTTATGCGTTTCTACCTTCTCATTATATGGCTGTTTAATTGCATTACACTCTAACATAAAATTCTAAATTCAATAAAACTAAGAATATTAATTAAAAAAATAAAATTTTAAAAATATAAAATATTTTAATTTAACCCTATTAATTATTATAATAAAATGAATATAACCCTCTGATAACTTAACCCTAAATTACAAGTTAAAATCTGAATGATCCTATTTTAATATTAAATAAAATTTAAAATGAACAAATTTTTACTTTTTCTCTATCAAATTCTCAACTTCCATCAACTGTGCTAAAACAATAACACCCTAAGATATTAAATTTATTAGAATTAATAAAAATCAAGAATTTTAACCCTATAATACTACGTTCTCAAAATAATTATTTTCGAAAAGATATTATATAAATTAAACAAACAAAAAAAAATAAATGAAAAATATAATCTCAAGAATTTTTAAAAAGCTCTCACAACATTAGGTTTTACAATGTCTGGATATAATTTTGTAAATGGTATTATGTGACAAAAAGAAAATAAAAATTTAATTTAAAAACTTGAAGAGGAAGTGAGAAAAATTATTGTTTCTAAAATTGAGAGTATAGAAGCTAAAATGGAGATAATTTTTATTAAGAAAAAGATTTTAGTTTATAAATCACTAAAATTGTCAATAATATAAATAATAACTTCTAACTTCTTAATTCCTAATCTAATATTAAATACTTCCTTGAGACTGATGACTATAAAAAATTAAAAAGTGTTATGAACAAATGACTAGATAAAAATAATGAAAATAATTTTATCGATTATAATATTATAGAAGAAGTTTCTAATTATCTTAAGTCTTTAACAAACTTATTAAAAGTTAGCTATAATGAATATTTAAGCTTCATTATTTATATTTTTAAATATTATTTCATTATTAACAATATTCTTCTCATATTTTTTTATTAAAATATTTCAATATAGATAATAAATATCCATAAATAAAATAATTTAAAGATTTAATAAGAAAATTATCTAAATACTATTATTTATTAAATTGTATAATTATATATATTATGACAATAATAAGTATATGTTTAAATTTATTAGTTTTTATATATTAATATAAAATATATATCCCTATACAAGAATATATCAGATATTGTATTTAAACATTAAAAACAAAAATGGAAAAAATAAATTATTAGTTATTAAAATTTAGATCCATTATAAAACTAAACCTTTACTTATACCCTAATTTTAAATTATAATTACAAATTCATATATCCTATTTTTAATTTATAATTATATAGGAAATATAAAGTAAGAGAGGTAAATTTATAAAAATAGTGATATGTAATGATGGTTTTATGATCTAATTATTTGTATTATATACTAGGTTTATTTTTGTATAATTATTTAAAAGAGGCTAAAATAAAATGTTGACAATCTCTCAAAAATATCAACTTATTTCAAAAATTAAATCTATTTTTTATCTATTATAATATTCTAATAAGATATTGAATTATATTTATATCTATAAAAGCTAAGGTATCTATAATAAGATTATTTAAATCAGAGGACACAATTATAATCAACATCTATTGATGTTTTAATGTTTATAGTTATTAATATCTATTGATGTTTAAACTTTATATAATATCAAAAGATACAATTATTTACCCTCTTAATAATAAAATAAAAATTATCAATAAAGATATACAAAACTTTTTTTTGTTTTTTTTTTAATAAAACTCAGGTATATATAGATAGTTTTTATGGTTCTGATTATTATTAGGGGTTATTATATTTTAATATATATGATTATTATTAGGTGATATATATAATATTTTGAATATTTCATAGATATTATATTAATTATTTGATAATATTAAAATGATTACACTAGTGATATATTATGGGGTGATACAATTATAATTTAAATTTAAAAGGACCAAACTTTTGTTTTTTTTTTTTTTCATCCCTATGATAAAAATTCTATTGATTTAATGTTATACTGTTATTACTTAGTAAGCATTAAAAAATATAGAGATCACTCCTATGATCAATAATATTAACAATTGAAATACTCGAACAATTTAACAACCGTCTTACATATAATATGAAAATGAAAAAAGATAAAATAATACAAAACTTTTTTAAAACTCTAACCTTTCTGTCTTTTTCAATGTCAACAAATAATTTTATAAATAAAAAAGATATTGAAAAATATGAACAAAAAATTGAAGAATTACAAACTCAATGTAAAACTTTACAAGATGTTATTATCAAAAAAGATGATAACTTAAAATCTATTTTAGACTCTCAAACTAATATGACAGATTTTATGGTTAGTTTCACAGATCGGATATTAAAAACTTTTCAAACTAAAGAAGATCCATTGACTGATAGTCAAATTTTGGAATTATTAACCGATGAAAACTTAAAAAAGGGTATGGAAGAATTAATAAAAAGTTTAGATAACTCAGATACAACTAATTTCTTAAATTTAGATATATTCGATACAATAAATTCATTGTTAAACTCTTTATCTTTAGATCAACTTCTAGCTATTATAAACATATCTGGAAGTAGTTTTATTTTACTTAACATGTTTTCATTATTAACTGTTTTCTTTTCAGATTTTCTAATAAGATATTTTAATATAGAAAATAAATATCCTAGAATAGGAAAAATAATAGAAATGAGAAGAAGATTCTATAGATATTATTATTTAGTAAATAGTTTAATTATTATTATCATGTGTTTAATTACTATCTATGTTAATCTTCTAATGTTGTTTAAATAAATAAATAAATAAATAAAAAAATTTTAATTTTAGTTATATTACCCCATTATATATTAGAGGATGTATAAATAAAATTATTATCTAACAATAATTATAATTTTTAATAAATATACTCATATTTTAATTATATAACCTATAAAACTATTATTATATAAAAACATTAACTATAAAATCCCTATCAATAAACATTAATCTAATACCTTATCTCCCTATCCTATTTTTAATTTATATTAAAATATTCTTTATTTTTTAAGTTATATAAAGCCTATAATTTTATATGTAAATATTAACAGATAATAATTATAATTAAATTATATTTAAATATATTACTATAAATAAATTCCTTGTAAATTATATATAATTATATTAATATTTAATATATATAGTTTATATTTATATATTATAATTTATTTTTTATTATTAAAATATTATACCTATAATATTAACAAAATTATTATAATAATAATTTTATACTATAAAAGTAGTTAATTTACAAAAAAAATAATTAAATATAAAAAGCCTATAATTTAACGGTAGAATAATTTCTTGATGAGGAATCTGTAGAAGTTCAAATCTTCTTGGGCTTAAAATTATAAATATTATATTATATAAATAGTTTATAATATAAATATCAAATATCAACTAATATACAAACAAATATAACTAAATTTAAATTAAATAATAATATATTGTCATAGTGTTAAATTCTTAAATTTATTTTTATTAAAGACATTGTTCTATAAAAGTTGTTCTTTTTTATAATTTGAAATAGTAAAAATCTTATTTTGTGTGTTTTAATTAAATTAGTTTTATTATTATTTAATTAGAGTAAAGATAAGAAAAATTTTTATTTGATTTGTTGTATTTTTAATTTTACTTATAATTCTTTAATATTAAAATTATTAAAAGTTTGTTTTGTTGTTTTATTCAATTACTAATATATATTATACTTATAAAAATATTTCATTTAAAAATAAATAAATAAAAAATTTTTAAATTAAACTCAAACTATAATAAAAAAAAAAAATAGAAGTTTTATTATTTAAATTAATTCATTTTTTTGTTCAATAATTAAATCTTTATTTATCTTAGAAATCAGATTAGAAATTTATTTTCGTATTGATAATAAATTTTATTAGCAAAAAAATAAAAAATAAAAACAAATAATAGATTGTAAATTGAAAAAATACTTTTTTTTAATAATTAAAAAAATAAAATAAAAAGTTTTATTTGGTTATTAAACTAATAATAATGAGAGGTAATAATTTTATTTATTTTTAAAATTAAATATGAAAATTAAAAATTTTATTATAAAATAAAAAAATTAGTCTATTTTAATTAAATAAAATAAAATAATAATAAAATTTCATTACAAAATACAAATAATAAAAAAAATAAACTAACAAATAAAAAAACTAAATTCAAAAAATAAAAACAAATAACTAAACTAAACAAATCCTAATTTCAAATAAAATACTATTAATGCTAAAGGTCTCAATATTGAAAAATAAATATTTATGATTTATTGTCATGGTTTTATACATATTCAATATATTTGAATAATAACTAATATTAAAGCCTATTCTTAAAAATAATTAAAAATTAAATTTTGTTTATTTTTAGTAGTTAAAATGACTATATTAAATTTTATTTTTATCTCATATAAAATTATAATAATATTTATAATAAATAAAATAAAATAAAATAAAAAGATGATAATAGGAAAATAAATCATTATAAAATATAAAAACAATAATTATAATATAATAATTATTAAAATATTCTGTTTACTACCTATTATGAGAGTATTTTATATTAGAAAGTTTATAGTTGTTTTTAAAAATAAGTTATGTTGTTATAATTATTAAACAAAATTAAAAGTTGTTATTTTCTTCTATTATATATTACTAAAATTCATTTAATAATATAAATTAATTAATTTAATACATTCTTTCAACATAGAAAATATTAAATAACAAATTTTATTAAATAAAAAAATGAAATATAATTAAACTAATTTAAACTAAAAATTAATAATTAAAATATAAAATATACTAACTATTAATAACAAATGAGAATAAAAATTTTATTTTTATAAATTATTACACACAAATCTACACCTAAAAACAACCACTAAATACACCTAAAATACACACATTTTAACAATAACAAATAATTAAAAAAAAATAAACATTTATTCACATCAAAAAATAAAAAAAAAATATAAACTATTACATAGATATAAAATGAGATTATTAAAAACCCATGTATTACTAAGATTAGTCAATTCTTATATAGTCGATTCACCTCAACCAGCCAATATTTCTTATTTATGGAATTTTGGATCTTTATTAGCTTTATGTTTAATAATACAAATATTAACAGGAGCCTTTTTAGCCATGCATTATACACCTAATGTAGAATTAGCCTTTAATAGTGTAGAACATATAATGAGAGATGTCAATAATGGGTGGATATTAAGATATACACATGCTAATGTAGCTTCATTTTTCTTTATATTTGTATATATGCATGTAGGAAGAGGATTATATTATGGATCATATAAATCACCTAGAATATTAGTGTGGTCAATAGGAGTAATAATTTTAATACTTATGATGGCTATAGCATTCCTGGGTTATCATTTTAGCCCAAAATGGTTTAATATTAATATTTTATTTGATTTTAGTTTATTATTTATTTTCCTCTTTATAATTATAATTAAAATTAAAACAGACAAAATAAATACAGAACTATCTAAAATAGATATAAATAAAAAAAGAACTATTTTAAGAGAATTAAAATATAATAAATTAAATAATATAAATTATCACCCAAATCTATTATTAAAAAGATGTTATTCTACACATTGTTTTACCTTAAAAAATGTTTACTCAGATAGATTACTCTCTATTATTAAAGAATTACATTTAAATCCTGTTTATCAGTTTGAAAATTTAAATTTAGAAAATATTAGGAAAGAAATAAAAAATGAAACAAAAGGTTTAAGTGGAATATATATGATATTGAACAAAATAACTAAAGATTATTATATAGGTTCTGCCTCAAATGATAGAATTTATTCTAGATTTAGTAATCATGTCATTTATTTTAGAGGTAGTAAAATTGTTAAATTAGCAGTTCAAAAATATAAATTAGAAAATTTTGCTTTTTTAATATTAGAATTATTTCCTAATATTGTAACAAAAGAAAATAATAAAGAACTGATAGATTTAGAAGATAAATATTTAAAATTATTATTGCCTAATTATAATATATTAACTGAAGCTGGTTCTAGTTTTGGATATAAACATACTGAAATGGATCGTACTAAAATTACAGATATTTATAGTGATGCTAGACTTGAAATAATAGATCAATTACACACAGACACAACTTTCTCTAAAGAAACAATAGAAAAAATAAGATCCAACTCTTTAAATCTTCTCTCTCAATCCCAAAATATATACTTAAAAAGTCTTACAAGTTCTTTCATTATATACAATTTGAATGGTACAATTTATGGGAAATATCCAACTATCAAAGAAGCATCTAAGGCTATAAATTGTAAGGACAAAACAATCAGAAGAGCATTAAAAACAGATAAAAAATTAGTCAAAAAACAATGAAGAGTAACAGACTCTAATAAATAGATTTTTTGTTATAAATTAATATTTTATTCTTTTTATATTAAATCATAGTCCCATGAGTAACAATCTTTTTGCAATTTTTATAGAAAAAAAAGATTAAAGTGGTATATTCCGACAGGTATATAGAATAGTTCCTAAGATTATTTGGCGACATTAGTGAAAACGATCAAAGATTTTAATACAAAAATTCAGATCGTCGGTTATATAAATGATCGCGACAGACTGGGTCACTAATGGGTGGCTGAAATGCTGCTTAATGCACAGTCGAAACTTTTAATTTATTTAAATTAATAGAATTGACGAATTCAAAGTTATTCTAGCTTATTAAATATATATATTTTGTTAATATATTAATAAGTAAGTTTGTATGTATTACCTTATGGACAAATGTCATTATGGGGGGCTACCGTAATTACTAATTTATTATCTGCTATTCCCTTATTTGGACAAGATATTGTCGAATTAATCTGGGGTGGATTTTCAGTATCAAATGCCACTTTAAATAGATTCTTTTCATTACATTATTTATTACCCTTTTTATTAGCTGCTTTAGCAGTAGCACATATGATAGCTCTTCATGTACATGGATCTAATAATCCTAATGGAGTTACATCTAATGGGGATAGATATGCAATGCACCCTTACTTTGTATTTAAAGATCTTGTGACTATTTTTGCATTCTTTTTAATATTATCTATTATTGTATTCTTCTATCCTAATTTATTAGGTCACTCCGATAATTATATTCCAGCTGATCCAATGGTGACTCCAGCTTCTATAGTTCCCGAATGGTATGTTAATAGATGCCATGATTAAGAGTAATCTTATGATGATTTAACTTCACTATTTGCTGTAAACTCCTAAAGCTTAATCTACTTTAACTCCCCTAAAGTAATAATGATCTAAGATATTACAATGGACAATCAGCAGGAAACCAACGCAACCTTGTACACGTTGTTAGTAGGATCCTCAGAGACTACACGTGAAGCTCCTTACCTGTTTGTAAACAAAAATTAAAAGTAAGGATGAAGATATAGTCCAGCCATTATTGAAATATAATGGGTCTTACATAAACTTATTAATTAATGTTATCTGAGAACTATCATAAGTTTAGTATGTTCACAAAATTTATCAACTATAACTACAAAAAGACTATCAAAACTTGAAAGATCCAATTTAACTATTAAAAATCCTTTTAATGAAATTATTATAGGATTATTACTAGAAGAGGAACATATTCAAACAAGATCTTTAACAGATAATTCTAGATTTATGTATGGTCAAAGTAGTTTAATAATACAACATAATAACTATTTTAACCATGTATTAGAATTATTTAAACCTTACTTATCTAAAGATTTTAAACTTAAAACAAAATCATTTGTAGATAAGATAACTAATAATAGTTATAGTTTGGTTAATTTTGCTATATTATCATTGCCATGTTTTAACTTTGACAAAAATCTGTTTTATTATTCAGATCCTTTGAAAATAGTTCCTTCAAATATACAAGATTTACTGACTCCTAGAGGTTTACCTTATTGGTTTATGGTTGAGATTCTCTTAAAAATAAAGGTTTACATTTAAATACTTATGGTTTTACAAACCAAGAGGGTTTAAATTTAAAAAGTACTTTAGAAAATATGTTTGGAGAAAATACCTTAAAATGTTCAATACATAAACATAAAAAGGATAAATAATTTAATTTATATAAAGGGATAAAACATGGATGTGATAAGACACAATATATCTAAGTTTATGCATAAAAATATACTTTACTAAATAAAATCTTAATAATTTAAATTAATTTTATGTGACTGATTTATTACCTTTCTATGCTATATTAAGATCTATACCTAATAAATTATTTGGAGTTGTAGCTATGTTTGGATCTTTATTAATTTTATTAATATTACCTCTAACTGATTTATCTAGAATTAGAGGAAATCAATTTAGACCAGCTATGAAACTAGCTTTCTGGTTATTTGTGGTAGATTTTATTATTTTAATGTGGATTGGGTCTCAACATCCTGAATCTCCTTATTTAGAAATAGGTCAAATATCTACTGCTTTCTATTTTGCTTGGTTCTTAATTATTGTACCTATAATAGGATTAAGTGAAAATACATTAATGGATGTAGCAACATCTAATTACAAATAATAAAATATAACTTATATATTAATATTTTATTTTTCTTTCTTTTTTATCATTAATTTTAACCCCATTATTATTAATGATATTTTTTAATTTTACTTCACTAATGATCTGAATATTAATTATTATGAATAGTTTTATAAGTATTTTATATATTAAATTATATTATTATTATTATATTAAATAATTATAAAAAATATAGAATAAAACTTTAATTAAATCCTTTTATAAACTTAAAACAATTGAAAAATAAGATTTATTATTTAAAGTTTTCTAATTTAAATTTAGAATAATAGTTTTTTAATACTATTAATATTTTTTTATTTGTTTATTATATTTAGTGTAAGAAGAAAATCAATATTATTTTAATTTTAATTATTAATTATTAATTATTAAGTCACTGAAGCAGAAAGAGCTCTGTTAATAAATCATATTTTATTTTTTTCTAATTAAAATTAGTTTATATATTTAATTAATATTAAATTAATAGTTTAAATAAATTAGATTGGAATAAAAATATAATAATTAAAATAATTACAATTTTGTTTAATTTTCTAATTATATAAAATTACTTATATGTATAATTATTAATAACTTTATAAGTATAAAATATAAAAATGTATACTATATTTTATTAAACAATCTTAATATAAATATTTTATATTTTATTTATTAATAGTATTTTAAGTAATGTGAATTCTTATTGAAAATCTATAAGTTTCTGAAATAATAAATTTTATGGACTTCCTTAACAATAATTCTTAAATATTATAGGATGTTAAAAATCTGCTATTAAAACTTTATTCAAAAAGAATAAACTATTTGTAAAAAATCATATATCTAATTTAAAATTTTATAAACTAAAATAATAATTATAATTAAACAACTAACGATAGTGAAGATAATAAAAAGATTAAAATTTGTATATGATGATAATAATTAAAATATATTTTAAACTTAATGAATTTAAGTGTCACTTATTAAATGTAAATATTCTTATTTATTTATAAATTGTATTTCTTTTTATAATATTATATATTTATATGAATATGTTTATATCTTAAATAGAAATAAATATTTATTGACGACTTAGATTAATTTAATATTTAAGAGTTATGAAAAGTTGGATTATTTTTATTTATATTAATTATATTTCTATAAGAGTAATGAGTTTATTGTTTATTGTTTAATTTATTATTTATTTTTATTAAATAATATTATATAAATTAAATTTTAATGTAATATATTTTATATTTATCATATAATTTATATTATTTATATAATTAAATTAGTTTAACTCTTATATGTTTAGTTGTTTCACTAATTTTAATTATACTTTAAAAGTAAGTAATATGAGAAATTATCAGTAAATAAATTTATTATTAATGAAATAAAATTATTTCCCTATAATATAAAATATAAAAATGATCTAATATATAATATTATCTAATATTTAATAATAAATTATAATTATATTAAATAATTATAAATAAATAATTATTATAATAATATAAAATATTTTATTATATAATAAATATAAATTATTCTTAAATAATAATAAAATAAAATAATAAATATAATTATCATATAATTTATATTATTTATATGTTCTAATAAATATAAATTATTCTTAAATAATAATAAATATTTTAATAATAAAAAGGGGTTTCTTAATGGTTTAAAATATAATTAAAATATAAACTAAAATAATAATTATAATTAAAATATATTTTGTTTATTATACACACAAAAATATAAAAAATAAAGGTTCGAATCCTTAACCCCTTAGATTATATTACAACTAATTTTAATTATAATAAATAATTAGGGTTATTAGTAATATAAGAATTTATTATGAAGATTAATCTTAAGATGCCCTTTAACTCTCTACCAATAATAAAATTAATTAATTAATAAAAAAAATATAATAATTATTTTTATCTAACAGTCAAATATGAGTTAGAATTGTGATTAACTAATCACTAGGCATTTATCTTAAATATTTAATATAACTTAACAAAATATATAAATAATTAAGGAACTAGTAAATTAAGATCTAGACAAAAAAATAAAAAATAGAATGAGTTTATTTTTTTTAAATACTATATTTAATGATATGCCTGAACCTTGGCAATTTGGATTTCAAGATAGTGCTACACCAGGTTTTACAGGTATAGTGACATTACATAATACAATAGGATTTTATCTAATTATAATTAGTTTTTCAGTATTTTGGTTACTTTTCTCCATAATTTATTATTATAATAGTAACAAACATCCAATAGCTCATAAATATCTGACACATGGAACTGTTTTAGAATTAATCTGGACAGTGACACCCGCAGTAATTTTAATTGCTATTGCTTTCCCTTCATTCAGATTATTATATTTAATGGATGAAGTTATTTCTCCTACATTAACTATTAAAGTGGTAGGTCACCAATGGTATTGGTCTTATGAATATTCTGATTTTATTACGGATAGTGGAGAATCTATTGATTTTGATTCTTATATGATTCCTGATTCAGATTTAGAATTAGGTCAATTTAGATTATTAGATGTAGATAATAAATTAATAGTACCTGTAGATTGCCACATAAGATTAATAGTAACTGGTGCTGATGTGATCCATTCTTATGCTGTACCTTCTCTAGGTTTAAAATTAGATGCTGTACCTGGAAGATTAAATCAAGTTTCTTTCTTAGCTGAAAGACCTGGTACTTATTATGGACAATGTTCAGAAATTTGTGGAGTTTGGCATGGATTTATGCCTATAGTAGTAGAAGCAGTTTCTTCTCCTGATTTCTTAGTGTGGATTGATTCTGCTTCTCAATAATTGGTGGACAATAGGATTTAGTTGTTTAATTTATTTTTTATTTTTATTAGTTTAGTTTAATATATATCCTATTTTTAATTTAATTTAATTTAATTTAATTTAAATAAAATGTTGAATATATATATCCTCTCTTTCTAAATTTGTTATTATAAATAAAATAAATAAAATAAATTTTTTAATTTTTAATTATATAGTTACCCTATAGAGAGAAAGGAAAGAGATTAAATAGATTTAATTTTTTTATTTTAATAGGGCACTTAACTCTAACTTTTTAATTAATATAAATAAATACTTACAAAACACTAAAATAAATTTCAAACTCTTATTCTATTATCTACTACTAAAGTAAAAGAGTATTAAAATAATTACTACTTTAATCTCGTTTATAAAATTTTAATATGTTAGACATTATCAATATTTCAATGAATGATTACAAAATAAAAAAAATAACAAAACATTAAAGATATGTTAGCAGCAGCAAAATACATAGGTGCAGGTTTAGCTTGCTCAGGTTTAATCGGAGCTGGAGCAGGAATTGGTACAGTTTTCGGTTCATTAATTTTAGCCACAGCTAGAAATCCTCAACTTAGAGGACAATTATTCTCTTACGCAATCTTAGGATTCGCTTTAGCAGAAGCTACAGGACTTTTCGCTCTTATGATGGCTTTCTTATTATTATACTCATAAGTTAATTTAATTATATTTTTATTTTTTATTAAATTAATATAATTATATCTAATTTATACTGAATAATAATATTGGGAAATATATTTATTTTTGTTTTTATATAAAATATATAAAATATATAATATATAATAATTATAAATTATGAAATTTCCCTATAATTATAAAATTTTAATTCTATATAAAATATAAATATTAATATATAAATATATATAATTTATTTCTAAATAAAAAAATAATATTAATAAATGTTATTATAATATAAACTCTAATAATAAAATAAAGAGTGTAGTATAATTGGCTAGTATAGTGATCTCCAAAATCATTGGTAGGTGTTCAAGTCACCTCACTCTTGTAATCTTTATAATTTATATATAAATAGATAATATCTCTCTCTCTCTATAATTTATATATAAATAGATAATATCTCTCTCTCTTTATAATTTATATATAAATAGATAATATCTATATATATAATAGATATAATATAATTTTACTATAATTTGATATATTATAAAATAAATTAATATATAATATATAATTAAACTATAATATAAACAATTAAATAATATAATAATAATATAAACAATTAAACAAATAATATAATAATATAATATAATATAATATAATATAATATATAATAATATAATAATATAAACTAATAATAATATATAATTATAAATAATAAAAATATTAAAAATAAAATTTTTTTAATTATTAGTTTTATTCTTAATATTAAATAATAATAATCTATAATTAAGACTATTTAAATATAATATAAATAAAATAATAAATAATAATTAAATATGATAATATAAAATTTATATACGAGTATGCCGAAATTGGTAGCCGGGTGGGTTTTAGGTACCTATAATTTTTAATTGTAAGAGTTCAAGTCTCTTTACTCGTATTAATTACAAATTTTAATTATAAATTATTAGTCTTTAAATATATTAAGTATAAATTTAATTATTAATCTTTATTCCTATAATAATTTAATAAATAAAATAAATTAAAAATTACAACTAAACAAATAAAAAATAAAAAACAATAAAAAATAATAATTTAATTAATATAATCTTTAATTAAAAAAATAAAACTAATATTAAGTTAAAAATAATTTAAAAAATAAAAATATTAATCAATTAAAGGGTTAAGTATACAGATGGTTCTGTAGTAGACCTGCAAAGTCTAATATATTAAGGTTCAATTCCTTCTTAACTCTCAAATTAATATAAAAATTCTCTTAGTTCAATGGTTAGAACTGCATTCTTCTAAAGTGCTAATTTTGGTTCGAGTCCAAAAGAGAATAAATAAAAATTTTAACTTACTATTTTAATAATAAAACAAAAATAATAATATAAAAAATAAAAATATAAACAAATAATAATATAATAATAGTCAAATAATTATATAATATAATATATTAAATATAAATTTTTATATTTATAAGTAAAGTAAAGTAAATATTTTGTTTTTTTTTTTAAAGATTTATTAATAATAATTTCTTTATAGATATAAATAAAAAATTTAATTCTATTCATATAAACTAACAAAAAAACATAAATTTATGACTAACACTTAAAAGAGGCTAACAGACAAAAATTAATTCAAATAGGTAAATATCAAATTTCTGATGTTATGATTTTCATTTCAATATTAATATTATTAGTGGCTAAGGCCCTACCTTCATTGAATTATAATATTTCTTCTATTTATTTTACAAGAATATCTTCTATAATATTCATATATTCGGGGATTTTAACTTTAAATTCTTTATATATTCAGTCAATTGGATCGGGTATAGGTATCTATAGTGGATTATTTCAAATAACACAAATTTCTCAAGTAATAGAATTATTTTTATTACTAATAGGATCATTAATATTAATATCTTGGCCATTATTAAAAAATACTAAAACAAATACTTCTTTTTCAATAAGTCAATCTACAGATTATTCAATAATAGTATTATTTAGTACTTTAGGTTCCTGTTTATTAATTACTAGTTCAGATTTAATTTCTTTATATTTAAGTATAGAATTACAATCCTTTGGTTTATACGTCTTATCTACTTTATATAGAGATTCCGAATCTTCTACCTCTGCTGGTTTAAAATATTTTTTATTAGGAGGTTTATCTTCATGTTTAATTTTATTAGGTTCCGGATTAATCTATTCTTATACAGGTTTAACACAATTTGAATCAATATATAGTTTAATTTCAGTATCAGAAATAAATTATCTAATTCATGGAATTCTGTTAGGTCTCTTATTAATAATAGTAGGATTTTTAATAAAAATAGCTGCAGCACCCTTACATAATTGGTCTCCTGATGTCTATGATGATACTCCAACTATAGTGACAATTTGGTTAACAATAATGCCTAAAATATCAATCTTAATATTATTATTAGAATTATATACACAAATAAGTAGTATAGGAAGCTTAGACTTAATAATAAATACAAATGGATATGCTGAACTATTAAAAACAATCACATCACTAAATTCAAATACACAAGATCTTAAAGAAATAGTTAATTTATCAATATTAAGTCCCTTACAAAGTTCAAATACAAATATAATTAAAAATTTATTTTTACTAATATCAATAATTTCTTTATTAATAGGAACAATAGTAGGATTAGCTCAAACACGAATAAAAAGATTATTAGCTTATAGTACAATATCTCATATTGGATTTATGTTACTAGCTTTATCAATAAATACAGAACAATCAATAGATTCCTTATTATTTTATCTAATACAATATACAATAACTAATTTAAATATTTTTCTAATAATAATAGGTTTAAGTTATATAATTAATAATTCTAATACTAATTCTAATCTAAATTCTAATTCTTTTTCTTTAAATAAACACTCAAATAAACAAAATTTTAATTTTTCTCTAATTAAAGATATTAGATATATTTCCGAATTAAAAAGTCAATTCTTCTTAAATCCTTTATTAAGTTTAAGTTTAGGTCTCTGTTTATTTTCTATGGCTGGTATCCCCCCATTAATAGGATTCTTTTCAAAACAATTTGTTTTATATTCAGCAGTACAAAGTGGATATAATTTTATCTCTGTTGTAGCTATACTAGTAAGTGTAGTCAGTGCTTCTTATTATTTAAAAATAATTAAAGTTCTTCATAGTGATACACCCAATGATTATGACTTTAATGAAGAAAATAAAAATAATCTTTTTTATTTAAATTTAAAAAAATAGATTCAGACTTAAATAAAGAAAATGTTGATATAATGTTAACAAATTTCCATAGTTTCTTAATTTCTAGTTTAACTTTATCAATATTATTATTTATTTTTAAACCTTCTTTAATCTTAAATAGTACACAATTACTATCTTTATCTTTATTTTATTTTTAAATGACTATGACTAATTTATCTTTTCTTTTTATTTTTATTCCTTTATTAGCTATTATTTTATTAGCTTTAAATGTTTTATTAGCTCCTCATAGACCTGATGAATCAAAAGTATCAGCTTATGAATGTGGATTTAGTCCTGTGTATGGACAAACAAGATCTACTTTCCAAATTCATTTCTATATTGTGGCTATGTTATTTTTAATTTTTGATCTTGAAATTTTACTTTTATTCCCAATAGCTGTTACTCTTTATCAAGTATCTATTTTTGGATTGTCTATTGCAATTATATTCTTTATTGTTTTAACTATTGGATTTGTATTAGAAATTGGATCTGGAGCAATAGCTTTAACTAATTTTGAAAAAAACTACACATAATTATTATTTATTAATTATTAATTATTAATTATTTAGTGTGTATATTTAATGTGTATATTTTATATAAAATAATATTTATATTCCCCTTTATATTATTTAATTTTTATTATTATTTATTATTATTATTATTATTATTACTAGAACTCTGACTATCTCTAGTATATTAATTAATTTTGTAATCCTTTTATATTATTTAATTATAATAAATTTGACTTAATCATTTATAAGGATTTATATCTTATAATTTAATAAACTTAATCTTTTTATTTGTAATTAAATATTTTTAAGTAAATTTATATTTGTAATTAAAGTAAATATTTTTAAGTAAATTTATATTTGTAATTAAAGTAAATATTTTTAAGTAAATATTTATAAATTAATAAATAAATAATTATAATTAAATATTAATAATTAAATAAATATTTATAATTAAATAAACTAAACAAATAAAAACTAAATAAAACAAATCTAAACAAAAATATAAACTAAACACTAACTAACACAAATATCAAATCTCTCACAAAAAATTCAAATACTTTATTCATTATTCAATTAAAACAATTAAATTACTTTGCCTTTATTAAATGTTCTCTAAAGAATAAACAACAATAAACTATGAATCTTTCAATAATCTTATTTTTAATAGGAATATTAGGTTTTATTTTAAATAGAAAAAATATTATCCTAATGATCATAGCTATAGAAATAATGCTATTAGCTGTTACACTGTTAGTATTGATTAGTTCTTTTAATTTTTATGATAATGCTGGACAAACATTTAGTATATATATAATATCAATAGCAGGAGCAGAATCAGTAATAGGTTTAAGTATATTAGTTGCCTACTATCGATTAAGAGGAACAATTTCCCTAAGAACATAATGTATCTATCAATTATTATTTTACCTTTATTAGGATCTCTAGTCTCAGGTTTTCTGGGTAGAAAAATAGGTGTAACAGGCTCACATATAATAACATGTAGTAGTCTAATAATATCATCCTTATTAATGACAATAGCATTTTTTGAAGTAGGAATGTGTGGTTCTCCTGTCCATATTAATTTAGGTAGTTGGATTGATTCGGAATTAATGACTATATCTTGGGAATTTTATTTTGATCAATTAACTGTGAGTTTAGGTTTAGCAGTCTTATATTGTTCCACTTTAATACATATCTATAGTATTGATTATTTATCTTCAGATCCTCATAATCAAAGATTTTTTTCTTATTTATCCGCTTTCACTGCAGGTATGTTACTATTAATAAGTGGTGGAAATTTATTTATAATGTTTATAGGCTGGGAAGCAATAGGAGTAGTCTCTTATTTATTAATAAATTATTATTTTACAAGAATTCAAGCTAATAAAGCAGCCATTTTAGCTTTTACAATGAATAGAACAGGAGATATGTTAATGAGTATAGGATTTGTTGCTATATTTGCTATTTTTGGTTCTTTAAATTATTCTTCTATTTTTTCATTAGTTCCTTATATGAATGAAACTTCTATTTCTATAATTGCTTTCTTATTATTAGGTGGTGCTTTAGCAAAAAGTGCTAATATTCCTTTACATTCTTGGTTACCAGGTAGTATGGAGGCCCCAACACCAGTAAGTGCATTATTACATGCTGCCACACTAGTCACAGCAGGAATATATTTATTAATAAGAATTTCTCCAATATTAGAATATAGTCCCACAATTTTATTATTAATAACAGTAATAGGTTCTACTACTGCCTTCTTTGCAGCAACTTGTGGATTATTACAAAATGATTTAAAAAGAATAATTGCATTTAGTACCATATCTCAATTAGGTTATATGATGATGGCTATAGGTCTTAGTCAATATAATGTTGCTTTAATGCATACTGTAAATCATGCTTTCTTTAAAGCATTATTATTCTTAGGTGCAGGAGCAGTTATTCATTCTTTTGCGGATCAACAAGATGTGAGAAAAATGGGTGGTTTAATTAAATTTTTACCCTTTATATATTCAGTCATGTTAGTAGGAAGTTTAAGTTTATTAGCTACCCCTTATTTAACTGGTTTCTATAGTAAAGATTTAATTTTAGAATTAGCTTATGGTCACTATAGTTTTAGTGGTATGTATGCATTTATATTAGGATCTATAACGGCAGGTATAACTGCATTTTATAGTTTTAGATTAATTAGTTTGGTTTTCTTAACAGTTCCTAATGGACAAAAATTGGCTTATTTAAATACTCATGAATCTAATAAAGTGGTTATTTTACCTTTATTTATATTAGCTTTATTTAGTATTTTCTTTGGATTTGTATTTTCAGATTTATTTGTTGGTATAGGTTCTGATTTCTTTGGAAATTCTTTATTTGTTCACCCTAATAATGTATCTATTATTGAAGCTGAATTTTCTTTAAATCCTTTTATTAAATTATTACCTGCTTTATTAAGTTTTATTGGATCTATCTCAGCTATTTTATTATATCATATTACACCTGAATTTATTATAAATTTAACTAATCTAAGTCTAGGAAGAACTCTTTATAGTTTCTTAAATGGCAAATATTACTTTGATGTCATTTATAATCATTATATAATTTCAGCTGGTTTACAACTAGGTTATGTAATTTCTAAACAAATAGATAGAGGAGCTATAGAATTATTAGGACCTTATGGATTAGCTAATAGTTTAACTAATACAGGTCTAAATATTGCTAAATTAGATACTGGTATTATTACTACTTATTCTCTTTATATTACTATAGGCTTATTATCTTTATTATTTTTAATATTTGCTCCTGTTTTAATTGACACTTCTATGTTCTCTGAAATTAGATTAATTATTATATATTTTGCTTCTTTATTATTAGTTTTTAAACCCTCTAAATTTTAAACTTTAATTTTTTTTAAGTTTAATTTGTGAAAAATTTTTTTATTTTTTATACCCCTATAATAATATTAATATTTTTATTTAAATATTTATAGGAATATATATATTTATACATTTTAAGTCTACTAACTTAAATTATTGTCATAAATTTATATAATTAAAATTAGTGTCATAAATTTATATAATTGTTATTAAGTGTTTATTTGTTTTAATTATTTTTTTTATTTATATTGAATATTATTCTGTGAATAAGTAGTTTGTAATTTGTGTAATATTTATAATTATTATTATATATTATAGTGTAATTATAGGCTGTTTATATTTGTAATAAAATAATAAATATTAATTTTTTATATTAATCAATATATTTTTTATATTAATAATAGACTTTAATTTAAATTAAAATTAAATAAATAAATATTTCTCAACTAATATATAAAAGAAATATAAAAATAAAACTTTCTTTCTCTAACTAAATATTAATTAATATAATATTTAAAAAAATAATAATAACATCTAATATCTAATATCTAATATCTAATATATACTTTCTAATATCTAATATCTAATATCTAATATCTAATATATACTTTCTAATATCTAATATCTAATATCTAATATATACTTTCTAATATCTAATATAGGGGGAATCTGATAATGGTAATCAGTTGTATTTGCATTACAAATATGATAGTTCGAATCTATCTTTCTCCAAATAATTAAAATTTAAAACTAAAATTTATAAATAAAATAAAATAAAATAAATAAATTTTTAAATCTCAGTTTAATTAATATAAAAATAAACTACAAAATTTATTAAACTTAAAAAATTAATAGCCTCGGTTGCTTAGTGGTCAAAGCGTAATTCTGAAGAAGTTAAGATGGGAGTTCAATTCTCTCCCGAGGCATAAACAATTAAGATTATTAATACTGTAAAACCAGTATATTAAAATAAAAAATAAAAAAATATTGATAAATTTTATTTACTATCTAAAATAATAATATCTTAGCCGATATAGTTTAATTGGTTAAAACGAATTCCTTGTAAGATTTAAATATTGGTTCGATTCCAGTTTTCGGCAAATAAATAATGAAGTTAAATATTATAATTATATAATATATAATTAATACTATTATTACCCATTTTGTAGTTTTGATTTTTTTCTTTAATTCACCCTCCTAAATAGTAATGAGTTGTAGTTTAATTGGGAAAACACCATTTTTTGGTAATGGATTATATCAGTTCAAATCTGGTCAACTCAGTAGTCTCTGAAAATAGTACATTAAATAAATTAAAATTAAAAATAAAAAATAAATTAAATAATATAATAAATAATATTTATATATAATGATATAATAATAATAATAATAATAATAATAATAAAAATAAATAAATAAAATTCTAATTTTCAGTCTTATAAACCGTCAAATAAATTTTTCAATAAATGTTTGAATTTTTTATAAACTCACCTTTAGCACAATTTGAAGTAACAAAATTATTTGGAATAAGTGCTCCTGTATTAGGTAATTTAAATATAGTTATAACTAATTTAGGATTATATAGT
Organism: Macrocybe gigantea; assembly: GCA_011319805.1. Taxonomy (NCBI): domain Eukaryota; kingdom Fungi; phylum Basidiomycota; class Agaricomycetes; order Agaricales; family Callistosporiaceae; genus Macrocybe; species Macrocybe gigantea. Next base: position 111,328 of record SJRY01000183.1, read on the forward strand.
ATTTTTATTTTATTAGTAGTTATAGGAATTCATTATTATGGTAATAATGATTATAATTTAATACCAAGTAAATGGTCAATCTCATTAGAATCCTTTTTTGCTAGTTTAATCTCAATGGTTAGAGAACAAATAGGATCTCATAATGAAATATATTTCCCATTTATTTATTCTTTATTCTTTTTCATTTTATTTGGTAATTTAATTTCTAATATTCCTTATTCATTTGCAGTGACTGCTAGTGGAGTAGTTACTTTAGGTTTAAGTTTTACTATCTTTATTGGAGTAACTATTTTATCCTTATCAATTCATAAAATAAAATTTTTCTCATTTTTTATCCCAAATGGAACTCCTTTAGCATTAGTACCTTTATTAGTGTTAATTGAATTAATATCATATTTAGCGAGATCTGTCTCTTTAGGAGTACGATTATTTGCTAATATAGTGGCAGGTCATACATTACTTAAAATTTTATCAACATACTTATATGATTTATTTTCAGGAACTTTAGTGATTGCTATAATAACTTTAATTCCTTTCTCTATATTCTTAGCTTTAATTGGTTTAGAACTTGCTGTTTCTTTAATACAAGCTTTTGTATTTACATTATTAGTATGTTCTTATTTAAAAGATGCTATTGAATTACATTAATTAGATATTATAAATATAAGAAATAATATTATTATTTGTTAATCTAATTTATATTTTTATTTTTATTAATATATAAATTAATAAATAAATAAATAAATAAATAAATAAATAAATATAATTAATACCTCCACTGAATTATATAAAATTAAATTAACTAAACTCACCTCACATCACCTAAACTAAACTAAACTAAACTAAACTAAACTAAACTAAACTAAAATAAATTAAATTTAATATAAAAAATTAAAAATTAAATATTAAAAATTAATCCTAAAAAACTGAAATGTACACTTGTACTTTCACTTAAATTTAGACTTGAACTGAAGTATATCTATATATAATTAAAGAAATAAAAGTAAAAAGTAAATACATAAATTTTACTTATATAAAATAATCTCTTTAATGAATTATAAATTAATTGAATAATTAATAATTTAATAAGTTATCTATAAAATTAAGTTTATTTAATAACAAATTAGTCACTACTGAAATATCACTCTTAACTACAAATTATTACTTACAAATTAAACTTTATAAAAATAAAGATAAAAATCCACCTAAATGAACAAAATCAAACTACCTTTAAATATAGACTCAAACAAACAAACCAAAATAACTAACAAAATAATTCCTTTATTTGGACTTCCTTTAACACATAAAGAATTAATAGATAAAAAATATAATTTCAATCTACAAAATTCTAATTTAAAAAATAAATTAATACAACAAAATTTCACCTTACAACAAATATTAAGTCTCTTTACAAAAGGAGTACAAATGTATAATAATAATATAAATAAAATTTTATTACATAAAAATAAATTAGATTTAATCTTATTAATAAAAAAAGGCAATTATAACATAGAAAATCAAATATCTAAATTAAATTATATGATAAACAGATTAATCTCAATTGTAAAATTTAATTCTTTAACTAATTTTGAAAAAACTAATCTTTTCTTAAATAAATATTCTTATAAAATAAATTCAAATTTAACATATCATTATAATTTAATAAATATAATAAATTCAAAAATTAATTCTTCTCTTACAATTCCAAATAAACACAGAAAATTAAAAATAGAAAAAATACAACTAATAGAATTATTCACTTTAGGTAAAGAAATTAAAACTGAATTAGACTATAGAATAACTCAAAATAAAAATTTAATAAATAATATTAAAATGAATAAATTTTTAAATAGTTCAATTCCTTTATTTGTTCACTCTCATTCAAAAAATTTAATATCTAAAGATAGAATAGAAAATATTCAAAATAATAGTTTTGATTTATTATTATATTTAAATAGAAGTAAATTATTAATAACTAAAATTTTTAATAACTTCTCCTTAACAAAAACAAATGAACTAAAAATAATACAAACAATAAATTCAATCTTAAAAAATAAAGAATTTGATTATAAAACTGATTCTTTCTCAATTGATTCTAATCCTATTCCTTTATTATATTATAATAATATAAATAATAAAATATCAACTAAACCTCTTATAAATCAATATTTAAAATCAATGAGTCTATATAATATGAAAAAAAAGGAATATTAATTTATTATTCTAATATGATTAGTTTTAATTTTAATAAGAATAGAAATAAATTAATTAAAAATATTTATAATTTATTAGTTGGTTCATTTAAAACTATGTATTGTTTAATTAGTAAACCTGTTTTTGTTATTACCCCTGATAAAATTATTATTCAATTCTTTTATTATTTAATTTTACCTAACTTTTTACACAAAAAATATAAACATAGTTTCAATTCTCCCCTTAATAGAAGAAAATTTAAAAAAATTAAAAATTTACGACAGAGACAATTTTTAGAATTTAAAAAAATTAAACTTAAATCAAGAATTAAATTTATTAAATTAGCTAATAAATCTTTAATTAATATTTTTCCTGTTAAATTTGAAAAATTATGTGAAATTTTAAGTCATTTATTTAAAAAACCTGTAGAATTAGATTTAATTAGATTACATTATCCTTATAATGATAGCAATATTTTAGTTCAATTATTAGCTATTTTGATTAATAAAATTAAATTAAGAATTATTATTAGAAAATTATTTAATAAAGCAATTATTAAAAATAAATTTTTTATTAATAAACTTAATATTATTCCTGCATTCTTATCTGGTATTTCTATTAAAGTGGCAGGTAGATTATTAACACATAAAGTAGTCCCTAGAAAAACAGTAAAAATAACACGAAGAGGTTCTTCAGCCAGAGGTAAAATTAATTTTTTAGATGTAGCAAGATTTACTAATAAAAATAAAAGAGGTGCATTTACTATTACAGTCACTGCGGGTCAAAATTTTGTTTAAATGTTTAACATTGAGAGATTTTTTTTAGGGGTTTACCCCTTTATTTGTAATAGTTGTTGCATTTTTTTAAGAGATGATTTTATTTATATTTGATTTTTTTCATCTTTATTTTGTTTATTTTTTTGTTTTTATTTTGTTACTTAAAAGAGATGAAATATTTAATTCTTTTTTATAAATTTATATAATTTATTATTTCTTTTTTAAATTAATTTTAAAATTAATAGAAGAGTTAATCAGTTTTATTTTTATAAACTAACAAATTATTAATATACACCCCACTAAAATAATAAATAAAATTATAACTCTCAACTCTACTAAAATAATAAATAAACTAAAATTAATTGATTGTTTATATTTATTATAATTTAAAAAAATGAATTCATTTATAAAAATATAAATATCTTAATATAATTAAATTCTAAAAATATAGGGCTCTTAGCTTAATTAGGTAAAGTGCCTAGTTGTCGATTAGGAAGATTCCAGTTCGAATCTGGAAGAGCTCGTATACAATTAAAAAAATAAATTTCTATAATAAATAAATAAATAAATTAATTCTAATAAATAATTAATAATATATATTATTATTTCTCATAATTATTAATTTATAAATAATTTGTAAATATTATAGTTAATATATTTCAAACGAGTATAGTTAAAAGGTATAACATCTACCTTCCAAGTAGAGATTATCAGTTCAATTCTGATTACTCGTACATAAATTTAAATATTTTATTAATTATTTATATTAATTTATATAATTTTTTAATAACTAATATTTTATTTAAATTTATATTTTATAATTTTATTTTTAATAATAAATATTTTATAATTAATAATTTTTTTTAATAAATAAATAAATAATATAAAAATAAATAATTTTATAAATAATTATAAAGATTTACATCTTTAGTTTAATTGGGTAAAACCTTTGCCTTCGAAGCAATTGATTATTGGTTCAAGTCCAATAAGATGTTTTACATTGATGTAATTATTTAAGTGAATTATTAACTAATTATTTTATTTTAATTTACTTTAATTTCAACCAGTCAGGACACTAACCCTTACAAATAAAAACTATTTCCTACAAATAACTAATTTCTAGTTAAAAAGAAAAATAAATTGGTAAAATTAGTTTAATTGGTAAAATGACGTTTTGTGGCGACGATGTTCAGAGTTCAAGTCTCTGATTTTACCCCTTTTTATTATATTTAAAAACTCTTTTTAAAATTATTAACTGATATTAAATATAAACAAACTAAACTACAAATAACTAAACTAAATAAAAAATTTAACTTTAAAAGAGGATTATTCTAAAATAATATTTAAATATATTTCTTTATTAAAAAAAATTTAAATTTTTTTAAACCAAATAATCAAATAAAATAATTAATGATTTCTAGAACTGTGGTTTATTCTTATAATTTCTATACTTCACTTAAAATTATAATAACCAAGGAAGGTTCAAGGTTAATTATAGGATATATCTATTTAGATCAAATATAAATTTGAGGGAAAATTTAATAGTAAAATTTATTTAAACATTTCATTTCTTTAATAATAAAAATATCTAACACTTAAGTATGTTTAATTTTTATTAAATAGTGAAATTAATGAAATTCTCTCCCTATATTCCTAACCTATTAATTTTTATACCAGTATATTAAATATATATTTCACTTAAATTTTTTTATAAACTAAACTAAACTAAAATCAAAATAAAAATTTAATATAGATATAAATCAGAATTAATTTAAAATTTATTAGTAATATATATAATTATATTATATAATATGAACATATCTTTTAATAATGACTTAACTTGTCTTATAGAAATCTTAATATAAATAAATTTAACTAATTTTAAAATCTAATATAATATAATATAATAAATAAAATTATAACTCTCAACTAAATATAACTAACTAAAGTCACCTCACCTAAACTAACTCCCCTCACCTAAACTAACTTAAAAAAAAATATAAAATAAATAAAAAATTTATAATAAAAAAATAAAATTTAAATAATAATATAAAAATTAAATTTTAATCTAATTAATTATAACAAATTATATATTTTATATTGCTGAAATAGTTTAAATGGTCAAAACATATCCTTCATGATGATATAATAAAGGTTCAATTCCTTTTTTCGGCTAAATTAATTAAATAAAAAAATTATTATTAAATTTTTTTCATAAATAAAATAATTAAATTTTAATAAATAAATATTAACAACTAATATATATTATTATTAAATTTAAATTTAAATTAAATTAAAAATATAAACTATTAAATTAATAATTATTAAAAAGAAGTTGGCTGAGTGGTTAAAGCGATAAATTTACACTTTATTTATCAGAGGTTCGATTCCTCTACTTCTTATACTTTATTCTAACTTATTTAATTTTTTAGTTTTAAACAAAATTATTATTTTTGTGGAATAAAGGAATTTAATAATTTTTATATATATTTTGTTTCGATGTTTATTTCTTCATAAATTAAAATATAATTAAGAAAATAAATAAAAATTTCAAAATATAGTTTTATTAATTCCTAACAAAATAAAATAGAATTTTAATCTAATCTGAATACTAAAAATCATTTATTATTATTATTATTATTATTGATATTAAGATTATTTCTTATTTTATTTAATTTTTGTTAGTTAAATTACATTAATATTTATAATTATTAATTAATTATAATTATTGACAAAGATTGTAATTTATTCTTTATATTTAATAAATTAACTTTAAATTAGAGAATATAATTATATATATGTATATTATTTATATATTTTTATATAATATTAATTATTTTTATTCTTTTTATTTATATTAAGTTTAATAAATATTTACTTATTTCTATAAAGTTTAATAAATATTTACTTATTTCTAATAAGTTATTTATATTAATTTCTATAATATAATTTAATATAATAAATAAAATTATATTTTTCAATTGATTATTAAAATTTATAACTTCAGTCAATTTACAATAATTAATATATTAAAATATAAATTCTAAAATAATGAGTTATATAATCTTATTTTAGATACCCGAACATCTCATTAATTTATAATATAATAAATATTATAAAATGCTTTATTTATATTAATAATTAATAATTAATATTATATAATTGAAGCAGAGATAGCTCTTTAATTAAATAAATACACACAAAATATAAATATTAATAAATATTTTTATTATTAAATATAATAATTTTTATTTTGTTTAATAAATTAAATTTAGAGCAAATTATAATTAAAATATTATTATTCTATGCCTCAATTAATACCTTTTTTTTTCTTTAATCAATTATTATTTTCATTTGCTATTTTATTCTCTATAATTTATATATTTTCTAAATATATTTTACCTTTTTTTACATTTCAACAAGTTATTAGAATTTATATTACCAAATTAAGTAAAAAACAAATTAATTAGAAATTTTTAATATTATTAAATTTTTTATTAACCACTTACCCCTATATTAATTAGAATATTTTATGAAATTTAATATTAATACTAATTTTAATCTTAATAATAATTATAATTTAAACTAAATATTTATATTTATATTTATTTATTAAATAATTAAATTAATTAATTAAACAACTAAATTATATTATATTATATTATATTATATAATCTTATTATTATAATTATATGTTTATATCTTTGTATATAAATTTTAATTTAATTTATAACTAATAATAATTAATATTAACTTATTAAATTATTTCTTAATTTATTATAAATTTAACAAGATAAATAATAAATTTATTATTTAAAGAAAAGAAAATTTAATTTATATAAAAATATTATATATAAATTTATATATTTTATATTTTATATAATATAAATACTTTTTATATATTTTTGTTAGGAAACAGAACTCGAGTGGTCTGAGTGTCTCCCTTTTAAGGAGAAAGTCCTGGTTCAAATCCAGGTGTTTTCAATATTTAAATAATTTTTATATATATATATCTATTTAATTGTGTTCTTATTCTATTTTAAATTTAACAGAGGATTATTTCATTTCTATTTACTAAATAAATAATTATAGTAAATAATTATAATAAATAATTATAGTAATTTAACTTATTTTATTTAAAAATTATTAATTTTAATTTTAATTTTAATTTCAATTTTATTTTATAATAAATAAATAAATAAATAAATAATAAATATATATTTTATGAAAAAAATAAAATAAATTAAGCAGTTAAATATTTTTATATTATTAATTAGTAAATTATTCTTGATTGCTAATTATTTTATATAAATATAATTAAAATAAACTTAAATAAATAAATATTTCTATATATATATTAATATTTTATAAAAATGAAATAATAATATTTTATATTTTATATATTAAATTAATAATAAAAGAGATTTAAAATATATATTTATAAATAAATTATATATATTAAATTTAATTTACATTAATAAATAATTAAACTAAACTAAATAAAATAAATATAAAAATAATATAATTAAAATATTTAAATAAATAAATAAATAAACTAAATAAATAAATTATATAATATAATAATTCTTAACAACAAATTATATATTATTATTAAATATAATAAGAAGGGCAGGTGATCCGATTGGTAATGGTGGTTCTCTGTAAAAGAATTGGTTTAAAACCGTAAAAGGTTCGATTCCTTTACTGCTCAAATATATATTTTAAATGTTATTTTAATAAATATAATACTTAATATCCTAAATTATTAATACTAATTCATATTAAAAAAAATACAATAAATAAAAAAAAAAATAAATTAAATAATAAAAAAGACTTTAGCATAATGGTTAATGCAGTTCGCTCATAATGGATATTATAAGGGTTCAACTCCCTTAGGTCTTATTATAATTAAAATATTATTAAATATAATAAAAAAAAATAAATATGTATTATTATAATAATAATATAAATTCATTAATAAAAGGGCATTTGGTCGAGTCTGGTTTATGGCGCTCGTCTTGAAAACGAGTACTTCACAAAAGTCGTGAGTTCAAATCTCACAGTGCCCGAGTTATAATAATAAATAAATTAATTAAATTAATTATAATTACTAAATATTAATGAAATATTATTTCATTTAAATAATAATAATATAATTATATATTAATTATAAATTAAAAAAATAAAAAATATAATAAAATATTACGGTGGATGACAAATTGGCCCGTCGCTCCTTTTGGGTAGGAGACATATTGCGCGTTCGAGTCGCGCCTACCGTGTAATAACAAATTATAATTTAATTAAATAAAAATAAAATATCAAATTATTTTAAATTTTATGTATTTAATTATAAATAAAAATTTATTATATTATATTATATTATATTATATTAGATTAGATTAGATTAGTTTAGATTATAATTATAATTATTATTTTTTGTTTAAATTTATACTTTAAAAGAAGTATAGACAAAAATTCTATTTATAATAAAAAAATATAAAATATATTAATTATAGTATACTAAAAATAAATAATATCTAATATAAATTAAAAAATAAAAATAAATATTAGAGGTCTTATGGCTGAGTGGTTTAAGCGAGGTACTGTTAATACTTTTTACAGGGGTTCAATTCCTCTTAAGACCTAACAAAAAGTATTAAAATAATAAGCGAACATGTTGAAATTTGGTAAACAATCTCCTCTTAAGCAGGAGTGGAAGTGATTCCTTAAGAGTTCGAGTCTCTTTGTTCGTATTATCTGTTTCAAAGATAGTGTCAACCTAACAGGCGAGATAGTGTAAAGGTTAAGCACAATAGTCTCATGAACTGTTAGATTAGGTTCGAATCCTGATCTCGCCTTTAAAAAAAAATAAATATAAATAAGAATAAAAATATTAATGATTAAATAAAATTGATATATTTAAATATTATTGTAATAATTTATTTATAAGATTAAATTACTAAAATATTTAATTTAATTAAATTAAATTCAATTTAAATTAAAGATAATAATATTATATAATATTATGAATATGTAACAGTTAATAAATTTATTTAAAAAAATTATTTTTATAAAATAAAATATTAATATTATATTAATAATACATTAATATTTATTATAAGTTAAATAAAAAAATAAAATAAATAAAAAAATGACAACTAAAAATAATAATAAATAATATAATTTTTAAATACAATAAATAAAATAATATATTTATCTCTCTAAAATAAAAATAAAAAAATATATAGTTGTATATCTCTCAAATATAATTAAATTAATAATTACAAATTAATTTAGAAATAGTGAGAATATAATGGTTAAGCTACAGAGAAATATCTTTTATTTAATATATAAATTTATTAATAAATTATTAAAAAAAAATTAAACATTATTTATATAAAATAATAAATATAATACTTAAAAATAATATAATAAAACATTTTAATAAATTGTTTTAAAATTTAAATTTTGTTTTTTAGTGTTTGTTTTGTGTGTTTTAATTTATTTAAAATAAAATTTATATTCATAATTTTTTAATTTTTGTTTCTCTCTTTTTATCCTAAAAATGGGTTGGCTTAATTCCACTAATGCTAAAGAAATAGGAACTCTCTATTTAATTTTCTCAGTTTTTGCGGGTATGATTGGTACTGCATTTTCAGTCTTAATTAGATTAGAATTATCTTCTCCTGGTGTTCAATTTTTACAAGGAGATCATCAATTATTTAATGGTGCGCCGTCTAACTTCATTGTTCGTAGCGGTTTTATACCGCAGGGTCAACCAGATCCTTTGACTATTTCTGAGTCATCGAGCCTTAAAGCATCAGCCTTAGCCATTCGGGGCCAACTCGAAGGTGAAAATAGCATGGCTGAAAAGCTGTCTGAAATAATGTCAGCAAGCTACGTCTTCTACGGTAAGTTTAACAAATCTCTACAACTCTTCATGCGGGTCCAAATTCCCGACATCCTTATAAGATGGTTTCATCTAATGGGGCACAGATTTTGCGTTGAGGTCCGTGCCTTGATCTGGTCGGATGAACAGATTGCAAGTAGCAATCCCAAGGAGGGGAGATACCTAAGGAAGACAAATGGCGGACAATGCAGGAATTCGGGATCACCCGACGGACGAAAGTTTTGGGGTGACGGAGGACTCGTAGTAACAAATAGAAAACCTCTATTGGCGAAGGGGTCTAGGGTCTTTTCAACCAAAGCGTCTATTCCTACGGGCTTATACGAATTGGGGAACCTAAGATTACAAAACACCGTTGATAACTCACATCTAAATAGAGATATCCTTAAATTAGTGTCTAATAAAGACATCCTGTTCGCAGCCTATCACAACCAAAAATCTTCACCCGGTAACATGACTCCTGGAACGGATGATGAAACTCTCGATGGGATAAACAAAGACTGGTTCGCAAAAGTATCTAGAGATCTTCAGACCAATGCCTTCCAGTTCAGACCCGCTAGACGACTCGAAATTCCCAAAGCCAATGGTAAAGGAACTAGACCTCTAGGAATAGCTTCCCCAAGAGATAAGATTGTTCAAGGAGCCATGCTTCTAGTTCTGGAAGCAATCTTTGAACCATCCTTTTACACACACTCTCACGGTTTCAGACCAGGTAAAGGTTGCCACACAGCACTTAAGGAAGTGAAAAATACCTTCACGGGAGTTAGTTGGTTCGTAGAAGGGGACATAAGTAAATGCTTCGACACCTTCGATCACAAATTGCTTGTTCAAGCAGTATCTCGAAGAATTGCGGACAAGGGTTTCACGGATCTCCTGTACAAAGCCCTTAGAGCGGGATACATTTACCAGACGAAATTCTTTTCATCGGATTTGGGAACCCCTCAAGGATCTATTGTAAGCCCCATCCTATGTAACATCTATCTACATTATCTAGACGAATTTATCCTGGCTCTAAAAAAAGACTTCGATAAAGGATCTCGAAGAAAAACTAACCCTCATTGGAGAAAACTAACCAGAATGGGAAGACTAGACCTAGTTCATAAGCTGAACATAGGCTCTAGACTAGCCAACGATCCAGACTACAAAAGATTATTGTTTGTACGTTATGCCGATGACTTCCTTATTGGAGTGATTGGTAGCCGAGCTGATTGTATCGAAATTAGATCAAAAGTACATGACTTCCTTCTTAAAGATCTTAAAATAAATCTTAATTTGGATAAAACTAAAATAACCCATGCACGTGAATATGCTGCGCATTTCCTCGGAACGGACATCAGAATTACAACTCTGAATAAGATACCCTTCAGAATCTACACGAGGGGAGAACACACTTTAAGATCTAGAACCAATACAAGACCTCTGCTCCACGCTCCTATGAAGAAACTTGTCACGAGATTGGAACTAAGAGGTTTCGCAAAAGGTGGAGGTAAACCTACAAGATTAACAAGAATGATCCCATTTGAAACATCTAAGATAGTAAAACACTTCCATCAAATCTGGCTAGGTATAAGTGCCTTCTACTCTTTCGCGGACAACTTCGGGCAACTGGGTAGAATTCACTATATCCTTAAATACTCATGTGTGCTAACTTTAGCTTCTAAACTTAAACTTAATACGGCCAAGAAAGTCTTTGCCAAATTTGGTAAGGATATAGCTATCAAGGACGGAAAAGGTCAGATAATCGCTTCCTTTCCCGATGTCCCACTAGCCAAACCCAAGAAATTTCTTATTTCTCCGATTACGAGATTAAATCCATTCAAAAGACTGGATAAGTTGGCTAAAGCAACGTTTAGAACTAGAGAGGCGTTTGATCAAGCTTGCACTGTCTGTCAGTCTACGTTAAACATCGAAATGCACCACGTAAGAAAACTTAGAGACTCGTCCAGAGCCATTAAACAAGATTTCCTTACCGCTATGATGTCTCGTATGAACAGGAAACAAATTCCTCTATGCAAAGTATGTCACATAAAATACCATAAAGGACAATTAACACTAAAAAAAGTCTCTAAATAGATTTTTGTTATACCTGGTATTCAATATCTTCAGCTTACAGACCTGGAGAGCCGTATGATGGGAAACTATCACGTACGGTTCGGGAAGGGGTCTTTGGGCCTAAACAGTAGCACTGCATGATCCAATTTCCTACTTCACTAATTATATCTGCTCATGCTTTTATTATGATTTTCTTCATGGTCAATTTATTGCAAAAATCCAATGTTATATGTTTTTAAAAAAAAATAATAATGTAAATTTTCCTCCTCTATCTCCAATTAAAAAAATAACTATAAATAAATAAAATATAAGACAACTCCCACTGCAAATCTCAATACGTATATAATATGTAATCCTTTTTATAATATAAAATTAATAGCAGAGTATGCTAAAAATAAAAAAGGTGTTTATATTTTTAATCTAATAAAAAATTTATATTATATAGGAAGTAGTATAAATTTATATAGTCGAGTTTGTTTTTATTTTATCTATAGAAGACAGAAGAGTTTTAAGATATTTTAATAAATATGGGTGTAAAGATGTCAAATTATCTTTATATATATTAGATGAGAATGCAACTATAGAAGATATTATTAATTTAATTTTATATAATTTCTGTTTCTAATAATATAAGACTTAATATAGAAACTATCACTAGTTCAGGTTTTCATTTACCAATCTATGAAGATAATAGAATGAATTGAACTTCAATGTAATAATAAGCTTTTTAATATTTATGATACTTTTACTAAAACTTTTATATTTAATTATAATATAAAACCTTTTTTAATTATAAAATTAATATAGATTATCGAACTTTAAATGATTGTTTCTATGAAAGATCTCTTTATTTCATTTAAAAATAATCCTTTTTTTCCTATAAGCTACAAATGAATTTGTATAGTAATTTCTAATTAGTTTATAAACTTTATAAAATTTAATTACAAATTAAATAAAAACTACAAATATTAATACTACAAATTTTATATTTATACAATCTTACAAACCTAATATAAAAATATAATGTGATAGTATATCTCAATTTGCTAAGTATGTAAAAGGATATATAATAACTAATCTTACCTATATTAATAGTGACACTAGTCTCTCTCGAGGAAAATGACACATTATATTAACTAAATAAAAACATAAGATAATGCATGGCCGGAGGGTAAGGTAACTTATCATTTTTATCTTGCTGTATGCTGAAACATCCTTAGAGCTTTTGATACTAAACAGTGATATATTTGTTTATATATATTATATTTTCTGTCAGTGATAATTCAAAAGATTGGACAATCAGCAGGAAACCAATTATTATATTTTAAAAAATAATAATCCTTATTTAATGAATATACTTCTATTCTCAATTTTAAAAATTTAAATAAAAATACTAATAATAAAATAATTTAATTCGAAATCGATCCTATTTTTTTAATATAAATTCTTAATAATAATAATTTTATTTATTTTGTTAAGATACCCGAACATCTCATTAATTTTATACTATTATATTACATTTTATATTATAATATTAATATTATAAAAACGTTTAATTAATTATTTAAACAGAGATAGCTCTTTAATTACATTATTTCAAATTAGAGCAAAACAATTCAAATTAAATTCAATATGGCTACATTAACTATATTTTTTATATCTAATTTTACAGGTTTAATATTAGGAATAATTATTAATAAATATTTAAATATACACTATAAACAAACTTTATATTTTATATTAAATAATCTTAATTTAAATTATTTATATTATTTTTATGTGCTATATGTATTTGTAACAACATTTAATTTATATGATCTAAATATTATAGAATTAATAAATAATATGACATCTAAGAATGAAAATGGAGAAGAAAATACTAGCGATTCATTAGTAAAAAATGATATTAAAGATAATAATTTAAATATAAATAATCCTTTAATTAACATTAGTATGATTGATGAACAAGTTAAACGTGTAGTGAATGCCGTATCTATTTTAGGTGGAATGAAAATTGGAATGGAAGCAGCTAACAAAATTCCTTCTGTTCCAGGTAAATTAGCAGTGGCAGCTGCAGGTGGATTGATCAGTTACACAGCTGTAAACATTGGTAACAAATTAAATATCGAATCTAAAAATGAGAAATTAAATTATATATTTAATTATATTAATTCATCTTCAAATAAATTAAATCTTAATGAATTTCCTTTAAATTTGATAGAAGATATTGTTACGCTTAATTATTTATCAGGTGTACTTCTTTTTATGCTGTTAAATACTTTTTTTACTATCATTTTTTCTAAAACTGATATAGATAAATATTTAAATCCAAATTCTAATAATATAATTATTAAATATTTAAGAATAATTATACTACGAAATATGAGAATTTGGGTTAATTCAAATAAAATGTTGTTTATAATTTCTTGGATTTTTTTATTTATTAGTTTACTATTAACTAAAATTTGTTTATTTTATATCACACAAGCAGGATGTTAAACTAACATTTACTTCTCATTTTAATTCAAAAAAAATTATTTTGAATGTTCCATTTATTTTGCCTAACTTTCTTAACAATACCTGTATATGGTTATAATTATATAATGAATAATTAAATTAATTTATAATTTTTTTCCCTGTAATAATAATAATATAAAATTAAATGATTTATCTCCTTTAATTTATTAAACACTTAATTAAATGATAACATTTTAATAATGCTATCTAAAGAATGAAAATAGTATTTTAATTAAAAATTTTTAATAAAAAAAATAATTGTAATTATTAGTATATTATGTATACAATATGACTATTGGGATCCTCAGAGACTATACGCAAGATATCCTTATAGGGATAAAGAGATAGTCCAGCCTTTTAGGAAACTTTAAGGGTAATTTGTATGCCTGGATTAGTAGGAGGTTTTGGTAACAATAATAGTTCAAAATTAAAAATAAATTATAATAACATATTTATATATATATCCAATGTTTTAAGTACAAATTTAAATTTTTTTAATATTAAAAACAGTTTAGATATGAATGATCCTCTAAAAATTATTTTAAATATAACTAACAAAAATAAAGAATCTAAAGAAAAATATTTAAATTCTCAGTTTAGATCCTATTTAGCCGGCTTAATAGAAGGTGATGGCACATTTGCTGTTCATGATAAAAAATCAACAGCTAAAAAATATACACCTCGTATTTTGGTTGTTTTTAAAAAAGCAGATTTACCTTTAGCTGAATATTTACGTGATATAACTCAATGTGGTAATATTATTTCAAAAAATAATAGTGGTTATATATTATGACAAATTCAAGATTTAATAAGTGTATTTATTATAAGTAAATTGATAAATGGATATATGCGAACACCTAAAATAGAAGCTTTAGGAATAACTATTCAATGGATAAATGAATATATAATTAAAAATCAAAACAGTCAAATACCTAAAATTCAATATATTTTATCTAAAATTTATCCTCTAAAATTAAAATCAATTGACAATTCTTCTTTAAATAGTAATCCTTGGCTAACTGGATTTACAGATGCTGATGGAAATTTTTCTATTAATATTCATCACAGATCTAATAGAAATTCTACAAGAGTTCAATTATATTATCGACTGGAAATAAGACAAACTTATCATAGATTAGAAAATGAAACAAATAAAGCTAGTTATTTTACTATTTTAAATAATATTGCTATGTTTTTAAATGTAAATCTTTTAAGTCGAAGTAGAATTATTAAAGATAAACAATTTAATAGTTTTATAATTATAGCTCATAATAAAAATAGTATTAATATTATATATGAATATTTTAAAAAATATCCTTTACTGTCATCTAAATATTTAGATTATAAAGATTGATCTTATATACTAGAATTACAAAACTCTAATCCAATAACTACTACTTATTTAGATAAAGCAATTAATATTAGAACAAATTTTAATAGTACTAGAACTACTTATAATTGGAATCATATAATAGATTGTTATTTAACTAAAATAAAATAAATTAAAATAGTTGCCGTGGTTAACTGTAAAGTTCTCCTTATTACGTCACTGTATGCGGGAAAATCCTAAAGTCCTATTATAATATTAGCTGAAAACTTAGCTATTAATTTTTTAATTTAATTTAAGCGTACAGCATTCTTAAAAATTAATAGGAATAAATTAAAAAATGGACAATCCGCAGGAAACCAAATTCATAATATTATGATTATGAATAGTAGGATCCTCAGAGACTATACGTGACGCGGTTTTTAATAAAGACCTGAAGATATAGTCCAAACATATTTGAAAGAATATGAATAAAATGAACTACTTCTTACCTATCCACTGTGGTAGTCCAGATATGGCTTTCCCAAGATTAAATAATATATCATTTTGGTTATTACCTCCCTCATTAATTTTATTATTATTGAGTTCATTAGTTGAAAATGGTCCAGGAACTGGATGGACAGTTAAGGATAAGCTGTCTTATTACAGTAATGTAGTAATAAATAAACTCTATTTGATGCGAGAAACTCCTCTAATCGGAAGTAACTACCTATTCTATATTTTAAATGGAGTGGTAAAAATGTGACTAACATGGGGACAATTTGCCTGGGTAACTGTTAATACCCATCAGAGACTAAACATAGAGCATCCTTCTAAATTTATTTATACTAAAAATAATAATTTAACAACACAAACATTAAATCTAAATAAAGAATTATTCTATCAATGGTTAGTAGGATTTACTGATGGAGAGGGTACATTTTCTATAGTTCATCAAAATGGAAAATGGTCTTTAACTTTTAAATTATCCCAACATATATATAATATGAGATTATTGTATTTTATTAAAAATCAATTAGGTGTAGGTCATATTAATAAAGAAGTTAAAACTAAAATGGTAAATTATAGAATTAGAGATAGAAAAAAATTAGTAGAAATTATATTTCCTATATTCGATAAATATCCATTATTAACTTCTAAATATTTTAATTATTTAAAATTTAAGGAAGCTTATAGAATATTAGAAGATACTAAATTAACTAAAATTCAACAAGATGAATTAATATTTAGTTTGGTTACAAAAAAACCTTCTGTTGATTATATTTCCCCAGCTTGGAAAATAATTAACAACAAAGTATCTAATACTAATGAAGCTAATATAGTAATGTCCAAAATATGGTTAATAGGATTTACTGAAGCAGAAGGAAGTTTCTATCTTGTTAATAAATCTAAAGATAGAATAGTTCATGGTTTTGAAATAACTCAAAAATTAGATTTAATAGTTTTATCTGCTATAGGATATATTCTAGGTATTAACACTAGATCTAAAAAAACATATCATACAGTTGTGACTACAAACTCCAGAAGTATTGAAAATATTATAAAATATTACAATAACACTATGAAAGGAATGAAATCCTTTGAATTTAGAGTTTGGGCTAGATGTTATATAAAACACAAAGGTGATTTTAATAAACTTAACGAAATTAGAAATAAAATTAGAAATAGAAAACTAGAAACAACTATACTAAATTATAAATAATATCTAAATTCTCCCTAAAAAATAAATATAAAGATTTTAATAATACTATAGTTAATTATACAATTAAATGTGATATTTATTCAGAAAATTTTATTATTAATTCCTCTTGACTTTGATAAAATAGAACTTATAAAAGAACAAACACAGAATTTGATAAATAAATATATTGTATAACGCTAAAGAAATTTATAAAGAATATATTTGTTATAATGAAGTTTATTATTATTTATATTATTTATATCTGGGTTATAATATAATTTTTCTCAATTATTTTTCATATTAATCTTTACTAGCCTCCGATATTTCAATTTTATTGTTCACATTTTATTACAGAATGTTATAGTCTGAACAAGTCATATAATGAGGTAGATAATAAAGAATTATTACAAATAACACATTTATTAATAGTGATTCAATATGATATATTGGAGATTTTCATAATAGTATATAGTATTAGTTAGAAGGATGAAGATATAGTCCGATCTTTAGTTTTAACTAAAGCGTGTAATGATAGTGACTTTTTACATTAGATTCATGAGATTACCAACAAATTTTGTTATCCTCCTTTAGCAGGAATTCAATCACACTCAGGTGGATCTATAGATTTAGCTATCTTCAGTTTACACCTAGCCGGGATCTCTTCATTATTAGGTTCTATTAATTTTATAAGTACAACACTTAATATGAGAACAAATGGTATGTCATTACATAAAGAATAGTTGAGAAACTAATTTGTGTTTAAGAGCCAAACTCCGGGGAAGCCCTAAAGCTCTAATAACTAAGCTTTTAAGGTAAACTTTAAGAGTGGCCTCATTAATGCCTGAGGGTATAGTAATATCATTAGAGATGATAGATAATAATTATAACATTTGTTTTCTTGAAATGGGTGATCGCGGATCTAAGTCAGTACTATTAATCAATAATACTGTAAAAGAGCAACGAGTAGACGGCTCTTCAATCTAAAGATTAATATATTAGATTGTAAGGTATACTCTAATCGCCGGGAAATCCGGTTCTAAGGTAAAAAATTTTACATAAATATATAAATTTTTTTTTTATTCATTTATTTTTTTTTTAAAATAGTAATCCTTTGAGCTTATAAATAATTATAATATAAAAATATTTAATCTGTTATTTTATAGGTGAATAAATTGAAATATACTACTAACGCAAATAAATTTAACCCTCATTTTGTAACAGGATTTTGTGATGCTGAATCTTGTTTTTCTTTAAATATTATTAAAAACCCCTTATTCAAACTAGGTTGAAAAATAAGTTTAGTTTTTAGTATTCATTTACATAGTAAAGATATAGATATTTTATATTTTATTCAGAGATTTTTCGGTGTAGGTAATGTCACTTTACATGGGAATTCTGTTATGTTTCAAGTGACTAAATTAGAAGATTTAGTGTTTATTAGTGAACATTTTAAATTTTATCCACTTAAGACACAAAAATATGCTGATTTTTTATTTTTTATAAAAAGTTTTGATATTATAAATAATAAAAAAACATTTTACTATTGAAGGTTTACATGAACTTATTAGTATTAGAGCTTCTTTAAATAAAGGTTTACCTGAAAGATTAAAATTGGCTTTTCCAAATATTACACCAATAATTAGGCCAGAAATACTTAAATTATCTATGGATCCTAATAACTCAAATATTAAACAATGGGTTGCTGGTTTTGTATCAGGAGAGGGTTGTTTTTTTATTCACACAAGTAAATCTAAAACTCATAAATTAGGGATTAGCATAGCTTTAAACTTTTTTATAGTTCAAAATATTAGAGATTCTTATTTATTAGAAAATTTTACACAAATTTTTGGTTGTGGTTCTGTTTATATTGTTGACAAATCAGGAATAGTTAGATTTTCTGTAAGAAATTTGTCAGATATAACTGAAAAAATTATACCTTTTTTTGAAGAATATAATATACAAGGAATTAAAGCTAAAGATTTTAATGAATTTAAAGAAGCTTGTATTTTAATGAAATATAAATTACATCTAACAAAAGAAGGGTTAGAAAAAATACTCTTGATTAAATCAAGAATGAATTTAAATAGAGAGTAGTATATAATTACTATGTCATAAGAATTTTATTTGAATTTTCTATATTTTTATAAAAACTAGAAAATATAAAAATATTAAATTGTTTAGACGTTATGGGATTTTAATAGCTTTAGATTAAAGTTTCCACATATTATACAAAATGTATAATAGAAGTGGTTGAAATTACCATTATTTGTATGGGCTATATTTGTTACTGCTATATTATTATTATTATCATTACCTGTATTAGCCGGTAAATATATAGTGCCGGCTTTAAATTCGGCTATATGCTGGAAACCGTTACCCTTATTTAAGGAAACATTATCAGCAGGAAACCTTTTCGATTTGAATCTTAGGGGGATCCTCAGAGACTATACGCCGGAATTTATCTTTTGTAATTTATTACCCTTTTTTCAAGTAAAAACAAATAAAATTAAAAATTATAACAATTTATCTGAATTACATTTTAGTTCTTATTTAACCGGTTTAATAGAAGGATGTGGTACTATAATAGTCCCAAAAACTGAACTCTCCTTTAAAGGTAAAATTAATTATCCTTCAATCCAAATTGTTTTTCCTTTAAAAGATTTGCCCTTAGCTTTAATGATTCAAAAAGAATTAAAAAATGGTTCACTTTCTAGAAAAAAAGGATTAAATGCTTATATTTTAACACTAAATAATTATGAAGGATTATTATTAACAACTTCATTAATTAATGGTAATATGAGAACTCCTAAAATTTATGCTTTATATAATTTAATTGACTGGTTAAATTTAAAATTTAAAGAAATTAATCTTTCTAAAAAACCTTTAAACGAGAGTCCATTAGAGTGTAATGCATGGTTATCTGGTTTTATTGAGGCTCTAGGTAATTTTTATGTAAAAACTAAAATTAATAAAACTACCCCCAAATTAAAATGTCATTTTGAACTAATAAAAATACAAAAAGATCATAATGGCTGAAGTAATTTAGATTTTATACAAATTATCGCTAATTTATTACTTTCTTCAGTGAAAGCTATTAGAGTGGATAAACCTAATCCTCAATATAGAGTTAAAACAACTAGTTTAAATGGAAATTTAAGTTTAGAAAAATATTTAAATAATTTTCCTTTATTTGGTATTAAATATTTAGATTATAAAGATTGAATTAAAGTTTTAGATATCTTTAATTCTGGTCAATGTAAATATAAACATAATATTGAAAAAGTTAATTTTATTAAATCTTTTATGTTTGATAAAAGAACTGTGTTTACTTGGGATCATCTAAATAAATTTTACAAATTAGATAAATAAGATATAGTCCGACCTACCTTGAGAAAGGTAGAGTCTCTACCTAGAAGTAAATTTAAATTATTATCTCTAATAGTAATAGGAATATTGCTTCTTGAGACCTTTCTTTTTAAAGTAGTAGTACATATTATTAATATTCTTAATTTATATTTTTATAATATATATAATTTAAAAGATTAGTAGTCATAAGGCTTTGCCTTGTAGAGCAACAATAATTTATTTTAATATAATATTATTAATATTAGTTATAATAAATATATATTGACTTTAACTTCATTTATATTAATTAACTCTCCTTTAATATGGTTAATTAAAATTTCAAATATATTATTCAAACCTTTTATTATAGGATCTCTATTTTATATAATGTACATATTTAGATTTAAAATTAAAGTAGACATTATAGAAATTTTATTAACTTTAGCTTTATTATACCAATTAGGTATAATAATCGAAATTATTATAAATAGTTTTCTCATTGAAGTTAATCATTTAGATTATGCATTGAATATGTCAGATAATAGTAATAATCTAATTGATAATATAACTCGAAATAGAGAAAATCCTGATTATGCCAGAATGATAAGATATCTTTCTACTAATGTAGCAGCTTTGGCTTCTAAAAGACCTCTGACTCGAGCTGTAGGATTAGCAATAGCAAATGCTGGAAACATAATAGAAGAGGTAATATCTAATGAAGAAAGAGCTAATTATTGGATAGATCAATATAATTTCTCTCTTAGAACTGGCAGACTTAGAGGAGGACAAGATGGAACAGGTCCTTTTGAAAGAGGAACTAATCCGTGTGAAAAATCTGATTCTGAGAGTTCAAATAATTATCAAAATTTTATAGATAATTTTGATTTTATTAAGGATTTGTTATCACCTGTAGACCATTCAATTCCATTGAATACTTTAATAAATGTTCATTTTATTGTGATTCTTGGAATATTTGTATTGGTTATTTCTATAATTATAATATTTATCTATTTTTGTTTAAATTTACTAATTATATTAAATAAAGATTACTTTTTAAATAAAGTTAAAAATAAATATGTTGTAATGTATGCTAAATATGTAATATTTAGATCAAGAATAGATATTATAGTTCTAAGTATAATTATTTTGTCTGTATTATGTTTTATAGTCTATATTTTACATTATTTAATAGTACATCCTATTATATTAGAATAAATAAAAGGCTATTACAATGTTATTAACGGATAGAAGGGCGACCGTTCGGTTGCATTTTGAAGTATTTTATATTCTGCATATATATGCGATATATGAATCGCTTTCAAGTCATTTAAGCGAATTCCTACTGGCTTACCTTAATAAAAGCACTTTATTGGGGAACCATAGCCTGCCAGTAAAGGTTGGAACTGGATTGGGACAATCCTTGGCCTCCGATCGAGGAAAGGCGTCTCGACAAGAAAAACAGGTTAATTGTGAAGTTGAGATCAGTTCGGGTCCTGTTGACCGATGGCCTATGTCCAAACCGCTTTCGAGCGGTCCACTGCCATGTAAGCCGCAAGCCGTAAGTTTCTGTTACGGAATGCTAATGACCGGGCTTACGACACTTTCAATAAGAAAGAAAAGATCAGAAGACTCTCTTGCCGGGACAGGGCACCCAAAAAATGCTCAGCCGCAAAATGTGATACCGGTGAACCACAACGAAGTGAAGGTGAAATACCTACATGGCAACAGAGTTGCGCAGACTATTAATACCAGCTGTTACTTGTGGGGCAGAGGCCCCGTAGTACTTTCGAAAGGAAGGGGGCTAAATACTGGATATACGAAAGGTATCCGGTCATACTCTACTAATACTACATCTGAGGCGCCGTCATGGAATGACACTAAGGTTGCTAAAAGATTGCAGTCACTATGGAATGGTAACGCAAAGGACCAAAACTTCATTAACGAAGGGTTATGGAAACTCTTAGACGAAACAGACTTGTGGACCGCAGCTTACGTTAAACTAAGCAGGTCAAAAGGGTCAAACACTGCAAGCTTTGACAGAGCTACTATCGATGGGACAACGTTGGAGAAATTGATTTATCTTAAAGAGGAGCTGATCGGAGGAAAACATCAATTTGGTACAACCAAACGACTATATATTCCTAAGGCTAACGGAAAGCTGAGACCTCTAGGAATACCTCCGTTCAGGGACAGAGTCATTCAAGAAGTTATACGAACTATTCTGGAGGTAATCTATGAACCAATCTTTTCCAACCACTCACATGGCTTTAGACCGGGCCGAAGTTGCCAAACAGCCTTAAGACACGTTAAACAGAAAAGTAACGGTTTCGCGTGGGCAATCGAAGGAGACATTAAAGGATTCTTTGATAATATAGACCACCAAATCCTTCTTAGCCTTCTTAATAAGAAGATAAAAGACCCTAGATTTATAAGCTTGATCTACAAAATGATAAAAACTAAGGTAAAGGAAGAAGGATCAAATGAGACTATTAGCCTGATCGGTTCCCCTCAAGGGGCTATTCTTAGTCCTCTGTTATCGAATATTATGCTACACGAATTCGATAAATTCATGGAGGAATATATTGTTAACTATAACCGAGGAAAAAATAGAAAAATCAATCCCGAATACGACCGAGCATGGAAAAACTTCGGGGTTCACGCCGCACGACGAGTACCTTACTTCAAGTACGACGACCCCTCATATAGAAGAATGCACTACGTTAGATATGCAGATGACTTTATCATAACCATAATTGGGACTAAGAACGAGGCAATTGAAATTAAAAACAAATGTTCCGAGTTCCTTAAGGATCTAAAACTGAATCTGAGCGAGGAAAAAACCTTGATCACTAACCCTCGAGTAGACGCGATTCCTTTCTTAGGCTATCTAATCCAGAAGTCGCCCAAACAAAAATATTCCTACTCAAGAATATACGGCGACAGACTAAAACGGGTATCAGTTATCAGAGGGGGACAAATCTTCCTAAAAGCGGATATTCAAAAAGTGAAGAAAAGACTTTCTGAAAAGGGATTCTGCAAGAAGAACGGGTACCCAATACCAAATTTCGCTTACTTAAACGAAACGCAGTATGGAACAATAATTAAGGTTTCGTACATTTTGAGAGGACTATCATCCTATTACAAACTTGCCCGAAACTATCGAGACTTTATGAGCAGAATCAATTACATCCTTAGATACTCCACCGCCAAGATGTTCGCGGCCAAATACAGAATTTCCTCTATTACTAAGGTTTTTGCCATAGCAGGTAAGGACCTGAAAAAGCCACTAAGCAACAAAGCGACTAAGAAATCCGTAATAGGGCAAAAAGAGGAAAGAATCTATGAGTATCTTGATTCCATAGGAATATCCAAAAAAAGCAAAAAAGATAAATCCCAGACCGCCGTAGGATTGCCGTATACTAAATTCAACGACATACCTAAACCCGATCTAGCTCCTCTTAAGAAGGACTTTGCTCCGACGTTCGCAGAGACAATAAAATCCTCACCCAATGCGGCTCACATCAACCCTCTTAACTCACTTAACTGAAGAATATCCAGAACAATAAAACTCTCTGGAGCTTCTTGTATAGTTTGTGACTCTACTCAAAATATTGAGATGCATCACATTAGAGGGGTTAAGTACTTAAAGGGACTAACAGTGCACTCTGCAATTATGAAAACCCTGAATAGAAATCAAGTCCCACTATGTTCGGAGCACCACAAGATGGCGCACAAAAACGGACTGATGACGCTTCTAAAAACGCATAACCCTTCGGAGAAGTCCGAATCTTAATAATTTACCTCCGTAGTTAATATACGTCGAGTTGGAGAGCTGTATGATGGGCGACTATCTCGTACAGTTCGGAGAAGACTTTAGTAAGTCTACCCCTCGGTAGACCGAACTCTTTATTCTATACTTTAATACAAGCTTTTACGACCCAGCAGGAGGTGGTGATCCTATATTATATCAACATCTTTTCTATTATGAGTCATTAATCCCATGTATTAGACAGAATAAATTTAATTCAAATTGTATATCATATCCCATTAATAGTAAATTTAATTTTTTAGAATTCAATGAAAAATATAAAGAGTTTATTAGTAAAGATATTCCAAATGAAAATTTTCTTACTTGATTAATAGGTTTTACTGAAGGGGATGGTTCATTTATATTATCTAAAAGAGGTGATATAAGTTTTGTAATCACTCAAGATACAAAAGATATTCAAGTTTTAAATATGATTAAACAGAATTTAAAATTTGGTAAAGTGATAAAACAAGGTAAAACTGTGTCTAGATTTATTGTACAAGATAAAATAGGTCTATATTTATTAGCTTTATTATTCAATAAAAATTTAGTCACTATCGACAAAATAAATAGTTATATATTATTTATAAATAAAGTTAATAGTTATAATAGAACAGGTAAAATTAAATTACCACAAATTGAATTAGGAGAATTTGAAGTTCTCCCTACATTACAAGATGCATGGTTATCAGGTTTTACTGATGCTGAAGGATGTTTTAGTGTATCAATTTATAGTAATAGTCAACGTTTTAGCATTATTTTTGATATTGCTCAAAAGGGTATACACGGAAAATATATTTTAGATTTTATACAAAATTTATTTAAAATAGGTAAAGTATATAATCATCATGCAAAAAATAATTACTATTATAGAATTAATGGGTTAAAGGGTACTAATTTAATAATAAAATATTTTGATAGTACACATGGAACCCTTAAAACTAAAAAATTAAAAAGTTATTTATTATGGAAGATATTACATGATAAGTTATTAAATAAGGAGCATTTAGACTTAACTAAAAGATATTCATTGAAAGTTTTATCAAGTAAAGTAAATAATACATGGGATTAACTTGGTGGAAAAAAGGAAAAAGTAGATTTGTAAAAATCGTAAATTTAATAAAGCAGATGTAATCTATACTATTATTAATTTAAAAAACAAACTAACAAATAAAAACAAATAATAAGATTTCTTCAGGTTTTACCTACAAAAGACTTTCTTAAATGAATCTTTTTTCTAATCCTAATGATATGGAATAGACAACTTTTAGGAGAAACTATCCCTAAGTCATTAGCTTTTTTCGACAGAAAAAAGATAAGAGCAACCAGTTATTGAATGCTCTTTATGGTTATATCAGTGAAAACGGTTAAAACTACCCAAAGTCAGACCGTCGGTTGCCTAAATAATCGCTACAGACTGGGTCACTGATGGGTACCTGAAATGGTGCTTGATGTACAGTCGATTCCTTCCATAAATTTATAAATTATTTAAATTAAATAATATAAATAAATTGGCACAAGGTCATTAATTATATCTAATTTTAATTAATAAATAAAACTTAGGTAAAATATGATACATGTATCTTAAATAGGGTGAAATAATTTCAGATATGAAGGAATGGGTTCTTTGGTCATCCAGAAGTCAAATATATAGGCTTCTTAACGTTGCTATATGCTGGAACTACTTCTATAAATAGTTTTAAATACTCCATCTTAAAGAATATAGTAAAAAAGTTAAAACAATGAAGTATATCAGCAGGTAACAATTTTATTAATGTAAACATTGAAACCTCAGAGACTTTACGCAACGAAACTGTAGAAATAACAGAAAATATTAAAACTGTTTCTGTACATGTACCTAAACATTTAAAGCCAATAAGTGATGATCAATTTGGACATTATTTAGCTGGATTAATTGATGGTGAGGGTCAGTTTAGTAGTAAACAACAATTAGTTATTGTATTTCATTATTTAGATGCTTCTTTAGCTTATTACATTAAAAAACGATTAAATTTTGGAAAAGTTAAAAAAGTTACAAATAAAAATGCTTTTATGTTAGTAATAGACTCTAGAAAAGGTTTGGAAAAAGTAATTAATTTAATAAATGGTAAAATTAGAACAGATAATATATTTAATCAAATAAATAATAATATATTAAATCATATTAATTTTGCTGAATTTAGAAAAAATATTAATTTTAAATTAAATTTAGATAATGATTTAATAAATCATTGGTTAGCTGGATTCTCTGATGCTAAAGCTAGTTTTCAAATTAAAGTCATTAATTGTAGTAATAAAGTAGAAATTCGATTAAATTTTCAAATTGATCAAAAAAAAGATAATATTTTAGTCTTAATTAAAGAATTTTTAGGAGGAAATATAGTATATATAAAAAGTCAAGATACTTATTATTATAATTCCACTAGTTTTGGCTCAGCAAAAAATGTTATTAATTATTTTGATTACTTTCATTTATTATCTAGTAAACATATTAATTATTTAAAATGAAGAAAAGCATATTTAATAATTCAAGATAGAGATCATTTAAATAAAGATGGTATTGAAAAAATTATTAAATTAAAAAATACAATGAACAAACTAAATAATACTACAAATACTACAGTTTAAGATAAAGTCCTAACAAGGATGTGAAATTCTTGAGTGTTAATTAGAATAGATTATTAGTAGGTATAGTCATTATTCGATTAATCAAAATTTTGTTATATATTAATTATACCTGGTTTTGGTATAGTTAGTCATATTGTGTCCACATTTTCAGGAAAACCTGTATTCGGTCAAACAATTCCTATGAATGGCCCTTGTAATAATAACTTTTCCCTTTGTTATTATCTCGCAACATACTATATGCAGGAAGGAAAGGCTATTCTGTTTAGTACTAAAGGAAAACGAGAAAGAATTTATTTTATTAGTTTATTCGCTTTAGTAATAATCTATTCAGTACTTTCTAATCCGCAGGTAACCAACGCACAGATGATCTTATACTTTTTTAAAGATCCAAGCATGTTAGTAGGAACCTCAGAGACTGTACGTATGTTTTCTATTTGTCTATCTTCTATAAAAGAATATTCTAAAGGGAATGACGATACAGATTTAAAAGTTCGTCAATGGATTGCTGGTGTCATTGATGGAGATGGTAATTTTTATATTTCTAAAAAAGGATATATTGAACTATCCGTAGTAATGGAACCACGTGATATTGCTTGTCTATATAAAATGAAACAACGATATGGTGGTTCAGTTAAAGCTACTTCACATGCTAAAGCTATACGTTTCCGATTACATCATATGACTGGAATACAACAAGTAATTAGAGATGTAAATGGTCTTATTCAAAATCCTGTTCGATTAGCTCAATTTAAAAAGGTGTGTAATTTATATAATGTAGATTATATACCTTCAATTGAACTTAAATATAATAGTGCTTATCTATCAGGTTTATTTGATACAGATGGAAGCATATATTTCAATAAACAATCAATACAAGTTTTTATCACTGTAACACAAAAAGGTAGAGAATTACTCGATAATTTAGTACCTGTATATGGAGGAACTGTACGATCTTCTAATAAGAGCGCTACTGCTTTCAAATGGACAGTCTATAAAAAAGAGGAAGTTCTTAGTCTAATAAACAACTACTTTCACTGGAACAACTGTGTTTCTGCCAAAAACAAAAAATTTGGTATGGTAAAGCAGTTTTATTTTCTATCTTCAATGGGTGCTGTTAATGCACCGGAGGAGTCAGTGTTGGGACGTAGTTTTGTAAGATTTGTAAAACAGTGGGAAGCAACCAACAATTTAGATAATTAGAAAAAGAGACAGTCCAATATAACCGTAAACATAACTCGGTAATTATTGTATATAGGAATGGTATATGCTATGTTCTCAATTGGAATATTAGGTTTCTTAGTGTGGTCACATCACATGTTCTCAGTAGGATTAGATGTAGATACTCTTGTGTCTACGGTAATGGTAACATTACTTGTGATAATTGGGCTATGTGCTGAAAAATTCTATGTTTTGTTTGGTCCACTCAGATTTAGACTGTTCGGAATAATCCAAACAAATGAACAATCAGCAGGTAACCTTGAAAATTTTGAAGAAGATAAATTAATAAGTAAAGACTGGCATGTTTCAGATCATATAAATAAACATACAAAACCTTATAAAGAAGATCAATTTGGTTATTATTTAGCTGGATTAATTGAAGGTGATGGTTATTTTGGAGATCATAGATTTGAAATTGCTTTTCATAAAGAAGATATTTCATTAGCTTATTACATTAAAAAACAAATTGGTTATGGGTCAGTTTTAAATTTAAAAAATAAAAATTCAGTGAGATATGTACTTAGACACTCAGAAGGTTTAAAACGAGTAATTAATTTAGTTAATGGAAAATTTGTGACAAATCATAAAATTGATCAATTATTAAAACATAAATATGATAAAAAATTTAATATAATTATTTTGCCTCCAGTAAAATTTGATCTTAATTCAAATCATTGGTTAGCTGGATTCTCTGATGCTGATGCTTCTTTTGTTATTTATTTAGCAAAAAGTAAAACTCATAAATCTGGTCTTAGCTTAAGATTAGAATTTAAAATTAAACAAAAATATCCTGAATTACTTAATGTAATTAAAGAATTTTTAGGAGGTAATATTTATTTATTAAAATCTGAAAATATTTATTATTATAATTCCACTAGTTTTGGATCAGCAAAAAATGTTATTAATTATTTTGATAGATATCAATTAAATTCTTCTAAATTAATTAAATATTTAAAATGGAGAAAAGCTTATAGGATAGTACAAAGAAATGAACATTTAACTGAACTAGGTTTATCTAAAATCATAAAACTTCAAGGGAACCTCAGAGACTAATACGCCCAACTCCAAATATTAAAAAATTTTAATTGAATTATAATATTTAATTTATTAATAAAATTATAAAAAATAAAAATTTTAATTGGATGAAGATATAGTCCATTTTTCTCGACAAGAGCATATTTCACAGCAGCTACAATGGTTATTGCTGTTCCTACTGGAATAAAAATTTTCTCTTGGCTGTCATATTCCTTTAGTAAGAATATTTATATGGCCAATCAAACATATTTAAATGTACTAGAATATTTGGAGAGTTTTAATGATAATTTATTTAACGTATTTCCAAGATCAAATAAATATTATTTACCAGAAAATAATAGGTGTAAAAATCTAGTTTTATATGGATCTAATCTTTCTTCCACTATACATTATCCTAAATATACAAGTATTATAAAATATATGATCTCTATACCTAATAATATTTTATTTCCTTTAATAGGTCTTTTAATGTCAGATGGTTGTATAACTATTAATAGTAGTAGTAAATTATTAATGGTAGAAAAATATCCTAAAGATATTGGAGCGAGATTTAGATTTAAACAAAGTATAAAAAGATCTGAGTATGTGTTTAGGGTATTTTCACTTCTTTCTCATTATTGCATTTCTTATCCTAAAGTAGTTAAAACTAGAGTGAATAGAAAAGATTTTTTAGGTATTGAAATAATAACTCGATCTTTACCTTGTTTTTTAATATTATATCGTAAATTTTATTTTAAAGGAAGAAAAATTGTACCTTTAGATTTTTATGATTTAATAACTTATGAAGGTTTAGCTCATTGGATTATGGGAGATGGAAGTTTTGTGAAAGGAGGAGGATTATATTTACAAACTCAAAGTTTTTCTGTTAAAGAGTGTGTTTTTATTATTAATATTTTCTATATTAAATTTCAAATTGAAAGTAAAATACATTTTCAAAGGGGATTGCCTGTTTTATATTTAACAGTTAATTCTATTAAAAAAATATATCCTCATATTCAAGAATTTATTATTCCTAGCATGAAATATAAATTTCATTATAAATTAACAAATAATTAACTAGTTATTTAAATATAGGGGCAAACTCGAGGGAAATCCTATTTAATAGAATAAGTAATATTAATAGGATAATCGTCGAACTAAATCATAATTAGGAAACTATTATGTAAAAGCGTAGAGACTAGATGCTCCATGATTTCTAAGTAAATTGTAAATTGTAAATTGTAAATTGTAAATTGTAAATTGTAAATTTAAATAAAGGAGATTTTTAATTATTAAAATATTATTTATATGAAATTATAAGGAATAGTCCAAAATCGCCGGTAACGGATTAGAGCAAAACTCTAATAAAAAATAAATAATTCTTTATTTTTAGATACTAGGCCCACTAAACCTGAAATGGTTGAAGGCTGAACCTTGAGCTACTTTATATGGAGGAAGTTTAAGATATAATACACCTTTATTATTTGTATTAGGATTCTTAGCTTTATTCACTATTGGTGGATTATTCTACTCTGGTTAGTTCACTTTAAAGGCTACTATATGCTGGGAACCTCTAATAACTAAGATACTCTAAATTTATTTGATTTAAGTAACAAAGCTTAGTTTTGAGCAATCAGCAGGTAACTACCGACACAACAGTAGTCTAGTAGGAACCTCAGAGACTATACGTAGCCATCATTTTAGACTGTAATAATTTTTAAAATTTATGTAAAATGATAAGAGATAGTCCAATAAAATAATAAATATTTATTATTTGAGTTTTTAAGTGTGAATGCATCTTTGAAAAATGAGAGTATTTTTCTATAAACTATACTTTATTAAATTGTTCAAATTGTTTTTTAACTAAATTAGTAGAACAAATAAAACCTATTAAAATATATACTAATTTTAAAACAGAGAAAGAACAATTAAAAAAAGATCAAAAAGATAAAACAGGTGTTTATTGTTTACTCAATTTAATAAATGGTCATTTCTATATTGGAAGTTCTGTAAACCTTGCTTTTAGAATGATGAATTATCTAAACACTACTTTTTTAAAAAATAAAAAAAATAATAATATGCCTATTACACAAGCATTGTTAAAATATGGACAAGATAATTTTGCTGTATTAATTTTAGAATATGTAGATATTGAAAAGTTATCTATAAGAGAAACTTACTATATTACACAGTTAGTACCTTATTATAACATATTAAAACAAGGTTATTCCTCAATAGGATATAAACATACTGAAGCTACTAAACAATTGCTATCTGAATTAGCTAAAAATAGAGTACATTCTAATAAAACTAAAGTTTTAATTTCTAGAGCTTTAGTGGGTGAAAATAATCCTTTTTTCAATAAAAATCATTCAGTAGAATCTAAATTAAGAATGATAGAAGCTAATTCAGCCTATCCTATTTATATTTATAATTCATTTAAAGAATTATTAGTCATTTTTCCTTCAGTGAAAACTTTAGCTAAATTAATTAATTCTAATCATTCTACTATAGTAAATATTATTAAAAACGGTAGATTGTTTAGAGGTGAGTGGTATTTTAGTAATTTACCCTTTAATTTGAATGATACACCTGTAATATCTAATTGGTCTTCAAAAGAGTCTAATAAATTAATATTAGAAATTAATAATAATTCTTATATTAAAAAAGCTATTTTTGTTTATAACACAAATAAAGAGTTTATACATAAATTTGAAGGTGTGACACACGCTCAAAAAGAATTAAAAATTAATCACGATTTAATCAAAAAATATGCGTTACTAAATACACCTTACAAAGGGTTTATGTTTAGTTATGAGAGATTGATAGATAAAATGCCATTATAATTTAAATGTAGGATTAGATTTCTATCCTAAAGTTTAAACTTAAATTTTTTTATTTCCTTTTTTGCAAAACTTTTAGAGAAGTGATTAATATAAATTCTTCAATTTTGTAACAGGAGTAGTTTTATCTAATGCATCATTAGATATTGCTTTCCATGATAGAATTAAAAATGATCCTAATTATGTTCAGAAATTCTGGGTAGGATTAATGGATGGTAATGGAAATATTCAAGTTAACCATTGGAGATATAAAAATATTCAGTATAGATTAGTTATTAAATTGAAATATTCTTATGAAAATATTTGTTTGTGTCATTTATTGACTGAATTTATTGGAGGTAAATTAAACATAATTGGAAATAATAAATTTGTTCTTTGAGATGTAAACAATAGAAAACAAATTAAAAAAATTATTAAAATATTTCTTAAATATCCCCCTCTAACTACCAGATTAGTTTCACAATTAACTTTTCTGTTAGAATGTTTTGAAAAGAACAATGTGAAATGGTATTTAAATGCAAGAAATAAAAAATATTTAAACACTAAGGTTGAAATTAAAAATATTGATAATAATTATTTTCAGGTGTGGTTATCTGGTTTTATTGAAGCAAAAGGTTGTTTCTCTATTAAAAATAATAACAATAATCATTCCTTTTCAATTGGATTAAATGATGATAAATATATCTTAGATAAAATTAAAAGTCATTTTAATATTACAAATCAAGTTAGACAAATAAAGGATAGATTCTGGAATATTGAAATTTATCGTAAATTAATCTTATTAAATATTATTAATCATTGTCATGAATATCCTTTACTTGGAGAAAAATTAATTTCATTTACAAAATTCAGAGATCTTTTTAAATAAGTGTCATGTTGTCTTACCACTATGATGAATTAGAAGAAGAATTTATCGGTAATTTAAGTTATATTGAGGGATAAAATAATTATCAGTAATATAATTTATATTGAATTAAATAATAATTTATTGATAATATTATTTATATTGAATTAGATGATAATTTATCGGTAATATAATTTATATTGCTAACGGTGGAATCTTTTAAATAGAAATTTAAGCAGTTTCTACACTACAAATTTAAAAGGCTATACCGTGGAAACCAAATTAAAATGTGTATAATAATTTGACAACATTTTAAAAGTAGGATCCGTAGAGACTATACGTGGTAATCAAAAATTAATTAAGTTTAATGATTAGATAAGATATAGTCCGATCCTTATCGTAAGATAAGAAAATAAAAAAAAAAAACATAAATATTCGTATGATATTTTTTTTATTAATAATTGAGTTTAAAAACGTTAGAGATTAATAGTCATATTTCAGAAATTATTTGTATTAATAATTTACAATTTCCATATCATTTCTTAGATAATACAAATATAATAACATATAGTTCAATACCAAAAATATTTAAAATTGGTTTATTATATAGTTTTTTAATTGGGTTAGTATTAGGTAAAATAGGGTTGTATTTTAAGAATTCATCTATTGGGAAATTTGTCATTAATAATATGAATATTTATATACTTAAATATATCAGTATAAGAATATTAAATCTATCTTTATTTTGGAAATTATTTATATTTTTATTATGTTTATTTATAGTTATAGATATTTATCAGATTTATTATTATAATGGAGTTATAAACTATGACTGGGAATTAATAAAAACAGTCTTAAATATGGCAGAAGATAACAATAAACCTGTCGTAGATGCAAGTCACTCATTAGTTAATAGTCACACTCCTGTAGCCAATGTCACTGTACCAGTAGAAGCAGCAAAAATGACTAGTACGGCTTTTACTACTGCTGCTGGAATGAAAGCAGGTTTAGATTTAGCTAAAATTGTTCCTGGAATAGGAGATAAATCCGTAGTATTCGTAGGTACAACTATTGTAGCTCAAGCTATTAATATTACAGTTAATAAACTAAATATTTATTCTCCCTCTTCTTCAGCTTCAGAAACTAAAAATAGTTTTATCTCTGATGATATTTATCAATTTATTAATGGAAAGAGCAATAATAGTAAAATTAATGACAAATTTTCAGAATATCCTTATAACTTAATACCTGATTTAAATATGTATATAAATATAGAAA
This sequence comes from Macrocybe gigantea, assembly GCA_011319805.1. NCBI lineage: Eukaryota > Fungi > Basidiomycota > Agaricomycetes > Agaricales > Callistosporiaceae > Macrocybe > Macrocybe gigantea. The sequence goes on from SJRY01000183.1 coordinate 145,759, forward strand.
TTTGGTTTCTTATTATTTTAATTAATGTATTAGTAACAGCTTATCTATTGGAAAAAAAAATAGATATAAATAAATTTATCAGAAATGATAGATTAAGAAAAGTATTAAATTATATGTATAATAGATATATTTCTGTGTGGTCTGTATCTAGAAATATTATCATTAGTTGGTGTATATTAATGTTAATATTATGCATTTTTATGTCAAAATTAATATTATTTTTAGTTTTTTCTTTCTAAAAAAAAAAATAAATCTATTAATAACTAAAAATAGAAATATAGAAATATAAACTTTAGAATAGACTTATTACGTAGTTGCTCATTTTCACTATGTATTATCTATGGGTGCTGTATTTGCTTTATTCGCTGGATTTTATTTTTGGGCTCCTAAAATTATTGGTAAATCTTATAATGAATTATTAGGTAAAATTCATTTCTGGACTTTATTTATTGGGGTTAATTTAACATTCTTTCCACAACACTTTTTAGGTTTATCGGGTAAAATACATTTTCAATACTTTAAAAAAATAAAATTTAATCACATAAGGCTAAAATTAGAATGGAATTTCTTTTTATTCTCTTTTTTAATATATTTTATTAGTGTTAAATTAAATGATTCTATTTTTTTAGTTAATTTTGTTATTCCTATTTCAGTGTCTTTAAAATATAGAAAATTTAAAAATATTCAATTTCCAAACGGACCACATATTAAAGCACAATGGTTAAAGTCACCAATAAGGGTTTATGAAAATCCAAACTATAATAGAAATTTAATAGGTTCTGAAAATAGAAAACGATCTGTTATATATCAATGGATAAATCTGATTACAGGCAAAATATATGTGGGAAGTGCTTGGAATGGTTCCTCTAGATTATTAAGCTATTGGAGACCTAGTATTTTACGAAGAAAATATCCTATATATAATAATATAAACTTTTATGGAATGCATAATTTTGCTTTAGCTATATTAGAAGATTTAGGTATTTCTGGTACTATCCCTAAAGAATATATACTCTATCGAGAACAACACTATTTAGATCTATTATTTGATAAATATCCTGACTTAGTGATTAATTTATCTAAAGTTGCAGGTTCTACTAAAGGTTATAAACATAGCCCTGAATTTGGGTTAAATCGTTTAGGAAAATTAAATCCAATGTATGGACGAGTGAAATCAAAAGAGTTTATAGAGATGCAAACTAAAGATAAAAGTGGAAGTAATAATCCACTGTTTGGATTACAAAAATCTCCTTCAACTCTAGCTAAAATAACTAAATTAGTGTATGTTTACAATTGTTTAAATATGTCTTATATAGGACAGTTTTCTACAGTGAATTGTTCTAAACATTTTAAAATGGGTAAAGATACATTAACTAAATATATTAAAAATGGTTTCCCTTATAAAGGTAAAATATTTAGCCGATTAAAACGGCATTAAAGTATTTAATAAAAATTGCCCCAGTAATATATAAATATAATAATTTTTATATATTATTTGCAAAATTGGGTGAATTGCAAGAAATACCTTAAGTAGGTTAACTTGCAGCTTATCTTATTACGAAGGTTTATTATGTCTTATACATGATAAGTAATAAGCGAGTTCAACGATTAACGGGTGAGTCACTTCAACAATAATCCCGATACAAGTGCCCAACAATTATTTTTTAATAATTGATGACATAATCTGAACCCAATAGTAATATTGGGAAATAGGGTTTAAATTACCCTATGATAACAAAATTGATGCCTAGAAGAATACCAGATTATCCTGATGCATTTTCTGGATGGAATGCAGTATCTAGTTTTGGATCTTTAGTGTCAGTAGTGGCTACAATTTTATTTGCTTATATTATTTATGATATTTTTGCTAACCAACCTGAATGCTCTAATAATCCTTGGCAAACTGCACCTTACTTTACAAGTGAAGTTTTATTAAATAATGACACTCAAACAACTAATACTTTAGAATGGACATTAGCTAGTCCTATCCCATTCCACGCATTTAAAATGTTACCAATACAATCTTAATTTGCGGAGGATTTGAATTTTTTTATTTATAATTTTAACCCTATACTCTGACAATTATTAATTCATATTTGTTTGGTAAGGAATAAAAATTAATTTATATTTCCATTTTTAATAATAATTTAAATTTTTATTATTATATATAAAGTTTAAAATATAAAAGTAAGGATAAAATAATTATGTCATTTTATGAATGTCTCTGTAATTATTTTCTCCTTAATTAAACAGAATAAATAATTATTAATAACACATATTAAATAATTATTTATTATTTATATAAGAAATATAAATATATAAAAAAATAAAATATTCAACTCTTGAATGCTTAGTCATCCTGCCTTAAATGTAAATTTAAATTCTAAATTTAATCCTTAAGGTCAATTCTTCTTGGTTAAACCTGCAAAAAATACATACTAATTAATATAAATTATTAATTATTATCATCCTTTTTTGTTTAATGCCTTATACTCGGTGATTATAATATCAAATAAGAAAATTATTGATATTAAAAATAATAGAACGTATAAAATTATTTTTTTTAATTTATACGTAGGCAATATAAAATACTTAGTTTATAAAATGAAATTACTAGAAATATTAAGAAAATATGTAGCTCCAGGTGTGTTAGGTTCTATCACTATTGATAGTTATCGAAGACAAGTTCATAGTCATAATAAAGATATGTTAAATATTAAAAATGAGACCTCTGATAATATAAAAATTATGCCAGAACAATTATGGGGTCAAAAAACTGCTAGTTCTGAATTTAAAGCGAAATTAGAAGCAAGTTCTAGTAGAATTGACAATGTAGATCAAAATATATTAAAATGTAAATCTAAATTAAGTGAGATAGACTCCAAATTAAAAGACGGTCATTTTAATAATGGAGAAAATGCTGAAAGTTTAAATAATTTAAAAACATATTATTCTGAGGAGTTAGATAAATATATCGGAGTAAAAAATGATTTTATAAAAGAACTTCCATACATCATTAATAGTAATCATAAATCTGAACTCTTTGATTGGTTATATGCTTTAATAGACAAATATCAAACTATAGTAGATAATTTAAGTTTAGAGCAATTAGTTGCTTTATTTAATATATTTGGATATATTATGATATTATCTACAATAACATCTCTTAGTATATTATTAATCGGTGATTACTTAATTGAGAAATTTAATCTTGATACAAAATATCCTAAATTATCTATATATATAAGAATGAAACAAAAATTGAATAAACATTATTTAATGTTTTATATTATAATATTATATTTATTAGTCCTATTACTTATAATATGTAATGTGTACATGTTAGTTTTAAAATATTTTGTATAAATTATTAATTTTATTCTTTTTAATCTTTAATTAATAATTTTAATTAACCTATTATTTATACTTTATTTAATGATAATAACTATAATCTTTTAAATTATTATTATTATACAAGCTTTTTTATTATAGTGTTAAGATAATATTTATTTATATGTTAACTTTATAATTTGTATACCCCTATATTTATATAAAATATTATAATATTATAGAAATTTTAATAAATTCTTACTAAAATAGTAATATTTATCTATTATAATCTATATATTCATTATTATTTTAATAATTAAAAAAAATAAATAAAGTTATTTATTTAAAATATTAATTATAGGAATGTATAATAGTTAGTCTAATGTTAATGTTTAATATATATTAACTATAATAAGTAATTACCTATAATTTAAATGTAACTTATTATAATAAAAATTATACTACTAAGTTATAATATAATATTATTAACTAAAATATTAAATTGAACTACTAAACTACTAATATATTAAATTATAAATAAGTTTAAGCAACCAACCGTAAACGTTCTTATGTTTATAAATTATTAATAATTTTTATATAAATTAATTATATTCCAACTAATAATAACTCGTTGGTATAAATTTAATAAAAAAATAAAATAAAAATAAAAAAATTAGATGAAAATAAATAAATTTCAACATTTTCCTTATCATTTAGTAGATCCTTCTCCTTGGCCAATCTTATTAAGTTTTTCATTATTAAATTTAACAGTAGGAGCAGTATTATATATGCATGGATATAATAATGGAGGTTTAATATTATTAATTGGTTTTATTTTAACTGTGTTTGGAATGACTCTATGGTTCAGAGATGTAATAACAGAAGGAACTTATTTAGGACATCATACAAAACAAGTAAAAAACGGATTAATGATAGGGATCTTACTTTTTATTGTTAGTGAAGTATTTGCTTTCTTATCTGTTTTCTGGGCTTTCTTCCATTCTAGTTTATCTCCTGCTATAGAACTTGGAGGATCTTGGCCCCCAGTAGGAATAACTCCCTTAGATCCTTTTGCAATACCCTTACTTAATACTTTCTTATTATTATCCAGTGGAGCATTTATCACTTATGGTCATCATGCACTAATTGCTGGAGATAGAAAAGCAGCTATTGATGGAGTATTTTTAACAATTGTATTAGCTATATTATTTACTGCTTTACAATATTATGAATATAATGAAGCTGGATTTACAATGGCTGATGGTATTTATGGATCAGCATTTTATGCTTCTACAGGACTTCATGGATTACATGTTATTATTGGTACAATTTTCATTTTAGTAGGATTTATTAGAATTATAAATTATCAATTAACAAGACAACATCACCAAGGATTTGAAGCAAGTATCTTATATTGGCATTTTGTGGATGTAGTTTGGTTATTCTTATTTGTAGCTGTATATTTCTGGGGTGGTGCCTAATATAATGTCAATATATATATATATACACACATAAATATTTCCCCTTTATGAACTTTATTTATTATATATTAAAATAATAAAGGTATAAATAAATAATTATCCTATATTTCATCTCTTTATTAACTAATAATTTCTTGAACTTATAAACAATGAAAATAAATATATTTAAATTTATTAACTATTTTATATTATATTTCAAATTTTTACTACTTATAATTCTAATACATTTATTTTTATAATATTAATATATATCAGTTATATTGTATAGAAAGTTATTAGTGAGTATTATTTTTAGTATGCAATGGAATTATAACTATTTTTACTTTGTTTAGGTTTAAGAATTGGTTTTTAAATAAATAAATTTTAATTTTTTAATAAATATTACACTAGATTATTAAAATTACAAAATTATTCTCTGATTAAATTCTCTCTGTTCTACAAAATTAATAATGTAAATATGAAATATTCTTTTTTATTTATAGGAAAGATTAAATAATTTAAAGCTAAATATCCCATATAATAGTTAACCTAAAATCAAATTTGCTTTTTTTAATATTATCATTACTCTGTTTATTACCTTTTCTCAATGTAGTAAGTTATTTAACTTCATTATATTTAATGAATAAATATGATATGGATATTAAATTTAATAAATTTAAAAAATAACTTGATATTATGAAAAAAAAAGTTCTTTATTTTTTTTAATTATCTTAGAAGGTATAACTTGTCTGTTTGTATTGTTAGGTATAATAATCTGTTATTTGTGTTAAATACGTATAATTTATAATTTTACTTTATCTTAAAATAAACTTTAATTATATAAACATATATAAATAGTCATTTTTATAAATAAAAATATTATTTCCTGTATTAATTATTAATAATTAAGTATTAAATTTTTATTATTATTATTATTATTATTAAAAACTGTTCTTATTTAGTCCTAAAATAATAATATTTATATATTATAATCTATATATTCATTATTATTATAATAAAATTATAATTAAAGTTTTATTATTTAATACTTAATACTTAAAATTGTATTATATTTAATATAATAATTATGTGTTATATTTATTATTAACTATAATAAGTAATTACCTCTAATTTAACTTATTATAATAAAAATTATACTACTAAGTTATAATATAATATTATTTAATAAAATATTAAATTTAAATAATCAACTAATATTAAATTATAAATAAGTTTAAGCAACCAACCGTAAACGTTCTTATGTTTATAAATTATTAATTAATATAAATGAATTCTAATTAATAATAACTCGTTGGTATAAATTTAATAAAAAAGAGAATAAAAAAACTTTAAAATGACTCATAATTTTATGCTTTATAACACATTTTATGAACACTTTCCTATTTTTATAGAAACTATAATATCATTTAGTATAGTAACATATTTATTGGAAGGTTTTTCTAATAATAAAACATTAAAATCAATACAAAAACTAATTTTAATATTAGTTTTAATTATAATGTTTATAGTAGCCTTATTTTTTATTTTTGCCTTCTTATCTGAATACTTTGATTTAGACATTATTCATTTATCAGACTCTAGCGATAAAAGCATTAAAGGTACAATAACCACTTCGATAGACACTACCTCAGATGCAATGAAAGATGCAGTAGAAAAGGTAGGTTCAGGTTTCTCTAGTTTAGGCTTAGGTTCCGCCATTGGAGCAGGTGCAGCTGCTACTGCTAAAGTAATAAAAAATGCTTCAATTCCTCCAAGACAAAAGGTTGGTTTAGTATTCATTGGCGGAGCTGGAGGTGCTGCGTCTCATGTAGGAGCTACTTTGTTTAATAAAAATACGTATTCAAATAAAAATAATCAATCTTCAAGTTCTAATAATCAATCTTCAAGTTCTAATAATCAATCTTCAAGTTCTAATAATCAATCTTCAAGTTCTAATAACACATTAGAAGGCTCACAAAGTAATATAACTAGTTCAAATGTGGATACTACAGATAATACGAAAGATATTGTAGCAAATTCTCCAAATGATCATATAGACATATTAAATTTAGTATTTAATAGTGATAATTCTATTTATATTGCTTTAGGTTCAATGTACATATTAGATATATTAAAAATTTTATTGTTTATATATTTAATAATCGATATAATTATATTATTTATTTTTAAGGAAGAAAGAGATATAACTAACTTTATAAATAATAAAATTCCAGATAAATATAATTTAAGAAAAATTATATTTAAAATTTTTAAATTAGTTTCAAAAGGAAATAAATTAAATTTAATAATTTGTATTTTTTTATTACTTTCTTTTGAATTTAGTACTTTGTATTTACATACTCTCTTAATAACAAATTTTCCCTTTATTTGTGAAGTATTTTTAAATTCTAAATAAATTAAACCTTAAAAATTTTTATATTTTATTATAAGTAAATTCCCCTATACTTTAAAATATAAAAATTGTACTAAAATAATTATTCAATTCATTTATGTTTTTAAATATTGGGATGTTATACACTATTTACTATTTATTAAAACCTTTAAATAGCAAAATGTAAATATTTTATATTTAAAAAAAAAATTTTTTTTTACAAGGTAGTAAAAAGAATAATTTCACTATTAATTAAAATATAATAATATTTTTAATAAAAAATTGAATTATTTTATATTGGTTGAAATTAGATAATTAAGGATTTTAAGGAATAATAATAAATATTTTTTATATTCATGACTAGGTTATAACCCTTATTATAGTAATAAGAGTAGCTATAATAATATATATTTATATATATTATATTTGTATTATTTTTATATTAGTTTGAATAATTAAATAAATAATGAAAATATAAATTCTCTTCTAATAATAAATACTAAATAAAAAATTTATAAAAATGATAAAAATAGATAAAAATTTAAAAATAATTGCTTCATTAGGAAAAAATATATGAAGGAAAAGAAAATAATCGTGAATTAAAATTTGTTAGTTCTATAGTTAAATACAACGGATAAATTAATGTTGAATCCATAAATGAAATGTATAAATTATTACAATTTAATACAAGATTTTTTTATCGAGATACTTATGAAGTAATATATTTAAGTGTAACTGAATATGTATATAGAAGTGAAATAATTTTAGAAAAAAGTGGATTAGTAATAAAGGGTGTAAATTTTTTAAATTTCTTGTTTTAATGAATAATTATAAAATCTATAAAGAAACAAATAATAAATATTACTTAGATTCTATAAGAGAAGAATTAATTTTAAATAGTAGAAATAGATATTTTGAAAGAATGGTCAAATTAAATCAAATTAAAGATAATATTGAAAATTCAAGATTTGTACTAAATTCTGACAAAAAAAAACAAAAATAGATAAAATATGGCACTTATCTCTCAAAAATCTCACTAAAGATATTAAAAAAAGAAACTTATTCTTAGATAAAGAAAATCAAAATTATTTTTTATAATCTCATTAATAGGAATAAGCTATTATGAAATGAAAAATTTGTTAATTCTTCCTTTAAATAATAATTAGAAATAAGTTCTAGTATAATTAATGAAGTGGATCAAAATATATTTGAAGTTAAATATAAATTATATATAACTATATTAAATAACTGTAATATATAAGTATTAATAGTAATCATAAATCTGAACTCTTTGATTGGTTATATGATTTTTTAGACAAATATTAAACTTTAGTAGATAATTTAAGTTTAGAGCAAATTAGTTATTTTATAAAATATATTTGGAGCTATTATGAGTTTAATGTCATTAATTTATATTAAGATATTGTTATTTGGATGAGTATTTATTTCATAAATTTTATCTTCTAATACCCTAATTTATCTTATAATATGAATAAATTAAAAAGTATCTTAAATTACACTAAACATTAAGTCATTTTATTCAATGTTTTATATTATAATTTTTCATATATAAGTCCTATTACTTATAATATGTAATGTGTACATGTTAGTTTTAAAATATTTTGTATAAATTATTAATTTTATTCTTTTTAATCTTTAATTAATAATTTTAATTAACCTATTATTTATACTTTATTTAATGATAATAACTATAATCTTTTAAATTATTATTATTATACAAGCTTTTTTATTATTTTAACAAGATAATATTTACTATTATGTTAACTTTATAATTTGTATACCCCTATATTAATTATAAAATATAAATTATTAATATTAAAAACTGTTAATAAGTATTCCTAAAATAATAATATTTATTTAGTTTAATTTCTATAATAATTATTATATAAATAATAAAATAATAATTAAATCTCTATACTGATAATATTAAAATTATGAATCTATTATAGTTAGTCTAATGTTTATAATTTATATTATTAAATAATTATATGTAATTACCTATAATTTAAATGTAACTTATTATAATAAAAATTATACTACTAACTTCTAATATATTATTATTACTTTATTTTCAAATTAAATGAACTAATATTAAATTATATATTTGTTTAAGCAACCAACCATAAACGTTCTTATGTTTATAAATTATTAATAATTTTTATATAAACTAATTATATTCTAATTAAATTAATAATAATAACTCGTTGGTATAAATTTAATAAAAAAGAGAATAAAAAAATTACAAAAATGGAATTTATGCTATTTTTTAAATATAATTATTTAATTATAAGTCTCTTCAAAGCAATAGTAGTTCAACTACTTATTATTTTACATGTATATTACCTTTTAGATGGCGATGGTGATTCTGACACTAAATTTTCAGAAGCTGGTTTATTTACTACAAAATTAAGATAAACAATTACATTAGGAATAGGTATATTAGGTTCATATTCTAGTTATATTACTATTAAAAATGAACCTTTTAACACAGAACAAAATAATACTGACACTATACATGCTTCTTTAGATAAAATACATAAAAATGTAGAAACTAATTATATATTATTAAATGATAATATAAAAAATTTATATAAACTAAAAGAATCTTTAGAAAATTCTAAAAATAAACTTCAAAACTCAACTAATAGTTCTCTCACTGTTGTTGAAAAATTAGAAGAAAATTTAAAAAATCATTTAAGTGTTTTAAATCAAGTAGGTGATATTAAAAAAATCCAGCTAAATTATCAGTTAATGATCTTGAAGAAAAAAAAAATAATTATTAATAAAACAAGGTTTAGAAGTAGATACATTGGAAAAGTTTTTAACAGAAAATCAGACTCCAACAATTCAAGATATTATAAACCAAAATTTATCTCAAGGATCTAATATAAAGACTGACTCTAATTTATCTTCAGAATCTAATACCTCTACTGAATTAGATATTAATAAAAGTAGTACTTTATCTACATTATTAGAGAATTTTGAAAATTTAAATGGGATTAAAAAATTAGCTGTTTCTTTACTATTCTTAAAAATTACTTTACTCTCTTCTTTACTTTCTATAGTTTTTGTATTTTATGGAGATTATTTATTAACAAAATATAATATTGAAAATAGATTCCCTAAATTAGGTAAAATAATTCAATTAAGAAAAAAATATACAAGATATTATTTAGTGTTAAGTAGTATAATAATAATAACTGTTATTTTTACTGAAATAGTGTTGTGTATCTCTATTTTATCTTTATAATTTATTAATGTTTATATTAATTTCTTTGTAATTTATTACATTTATATTATGTAAATATAGTCAAGATATTTTTAGTGTTTATTTCTTTTTACTCTACTAATGATTAATACTATTTAATTAGTATATATTACTAAAAAGAAAGCTTATAATATTTTATAATTAAATAATTCTATTTAATTTATATTCTTCTTTATATTTTATTATTTAAAATGAAACATTAAATACTTTTCATTCTCCCTTAATAATATTATATCAATGTTAATGTTTAGTAGTAGTTTATTTTTATTCATTTTAATTTATTTAATTATATATATTTTTAACCTATATTTTATCTTTAATAATATTTATTCTGTTCATTATTTTTTGTTTTATTCCCTATAATTCTTATAAAAATAATAGCCAATATTGCTTTTTCTCTAAAAAGGTTATCCTCAATGGATAATTTTCCATTTTATTTCTTTTTTTCATTAAACTAATTTAATCTATTAAATTAAAATCTAATTTTTCATTAAACTAATTTAATCTATTAAATAAACATCTAATTTTTATAGATGTCCTTTTTGAATATGTCTCATTATATAATGTCTTATTAATCCTTTTATAATTAATTATAATTATAATTATATGTGTTCTTGTATAATAAGTTACTGGAGATGCAATAGCTACATTATTTTATATATCATTTGAATTAGTATGAAATTAGTTTCAAAAATAATTATTTGTTGTTAATAATATATTATTTATATAACTATTAAATAATAAAATGGACTTATTATCATTAATAATTATTATAGTTTTAATTAATTTTTATAAAAATTTTTTATAGATCTTCACTAGAAATATTTATAGTTTCTATTAATTTTATTATTATAATCAATATAACTGAGTTATAGTTTAAAAATAAAATTTATCCATTAGTTATCTCCTATAAACGATGGACATAATCACTAAATCAATTTTACTAAATTCATCTAATAACTTAAATTTATACCCTAATGTAATAATGCTTTCATTTTTTCAGTTTAATATAGACCACTTAATTTAAGAATAGATAGTTATATCTATTATATTTTAAGATTATACTGGTCTAACTTTGATACTTAAATCTAAAATTTAAATAAAAATGTTACTCTCAATTGTTAAATTAACTTTTAAATTTTGTGATATTATTTCAAGATAGATAGTACTAGATACTTAAAAAATTAAACTCTCACAAATAAAAGTATCGATGGCAATATTGTTATAACATCAAAAATAAAAAAAGTATTTCAAAGGGGTTATTAAGGAAACTAATGCAAATTTATAAAAAGGAGGTCTTAAGACCAAAAGCTTCAAGAAATAAACATTATATTATTTCTCAATATGAAAATAAAGCGATCCTAAGGAAAACCTTTATATTACACACTTCCTGAAGTAAAACATTTTATTAAGGAAAGGAAAGGAAATCAACCGAGACTCCGATAGTAATGGTGAGTGAAATCGGATTAGCCTAAATTTATATTATAAATTGAATAACTTAAACATTTTTAAAAAAATGTCTCTAAAAATAAGATAACATAATTTAAATATGTAATAGTTAGCATTAAATTTAATTTAATTTCATTAAATGTAATGTTCTAAATAAGGTCATATACGATAAGTCCTGTAGATTTAAAATATAACCACAAATCTAAGTACGATGAGAATCAACTTGTCGGAATATAGGGGAACCATCCTCTAAGGCTAAGTATTATAAATTTAGCGATAGTGAAAAAGTACTGTAAAGGAAAAGTTTGAAAAGCGAGTGGTATACAAAAAGTGATTAATTAAATTATTTAATAGTTTAAATTAAGATTGGTGAAATAGATCATGAATTAATAACTCTATAAGCAGTCGGAATTTTAAAAAAATAAAAAGAATGACGGCGTACCTTTTGCATAATGGGTGAATTGCTTGCCCAAAAGAATTGAGAAATTCTTTAAAATACTGACTCATGACCTTAACAGGTCGGTATTGTTTATTGTCTAATCTGATAAATAATGCTAACGGTGGACTCCTAAGGATACAAATATCTATGGAAATACCGTGGGAAGCTGTAAATCGTAGGAATAAGTAAAAAATATTTTACTAAATAAGTTTATTTTATGTATAAATTTATTCTTTTTATTAGCCCG